>LBNU01005198.1:109867-134042 GCA_014162995.1 Artemisia annua | reverse complement strand
TATTTCTTTTATTATTAACTCTTCATTAATTGTCATGCAATATCATTATTAACATAAACCATTATTTTAGGATTCAATTCTAATTGCCAATCAACACTACTATTAATACAAAATATTTCACATCAGTTATAAAACTGTTTTTATAACTTAATAAATGCTTTTAATACACAAAGAAATTTGAATTTTCAAAAATACATCTATTATTACATAACATTTCATTTACGAATCATGACCACAACATCACACATCTAAACTGCATTTGTCTTCTATATCCTACAAAAATTCACCAACGCTATTACGATGGATCAAAACAAACAAAGAAATGTGAGAAAACGTAAGAAAGAGGTGTCGAGCAGTAACAAACCACAAACTTCAAACCAAATACTCCCTTTGTCAGAAACAATCACTCCAGCTTCTAACAAAAGAGTTTCTTTGGCAGAATTACTAACATGTATGTATGTTTATTTATAAACAACATTTTACTATAACTTTATTTAATATGTTGTTTGAACTTTTTATGTTTCTATTTATTAGATGATCCTGTCAATAGCAGTTTGCCTTCATCACATTTACCCAATACATCTTCAACACAATCTAAAAAGCTTAAAGGTTGTGGCACAACTTTAAATGCATAAGATATTGAAATTTGCTTTATTAACTGATAATACAAGCTGATATGCCATGTATTTAGATAATATAACTGATAAAATTTTGTAGGTTCATTTGCACGGTCTACTGGACCGCAACCAAAAGCTCCTTATAGGTCACCGCTTGCTGACGTTACTAACCGTGAGTAAAACTACTTATTCATTGCCTTCTTATGTTTAAATGTTAGTACTTTCTCATGATTTGAAAATTATCATCATATAATGTTACCCAGGTTGCCCTCAAACTTTAAATGACGTATCAAATGTTTGTAACTCAACAAGAGTTTCAAGTTTACCCTTCTTTCAAGGTAATAAATTTCAATATTTTCTAAATAACTTTGTGTTTTTAAGGTGTTAGCTTTCAAGATTATACAATTATTTGTTTGTACTTATATAGTATTAATAAGATTGTGTTTGTATATTTAGGATCAAATTCTCAGACAACAAACCCCATATTGTCCACAAATACTTTTGACACTTTTCCAACTCGATTATCACCCTTGACTCCGAGTCTAACTACAAATGTTAGGCAAAATACAACTCCAGAGTTTCGATCACAATTAGGTGATGTATCTTTTTTCATTGTTTCATATTCATATATTTTCCTATATGATCTTCCATCTATCATTTTCATTAAACTTACTTTGTATGATGTTGTCTTTTTTTTGTATTATATTAGGAACCAACTTACCGCTAATTCAGACAAATTCAAGTGCAACAAACCATGTATTAGCCACAAATTCTCTTGCCACATTTCCAACTCGATTATCACCGTTGACTCACACTCTAACAAGCTTACCGTCACTTCAGAGAACTTCTAAGCATCCACCATATGTTACCACAAAGTCTACAGGTCGTGTTTCTTATGAATTTTTAGATGCCATATTTAAACGCTTAAAACCATCTGTTTATCATTATATGCAGGTCCTGTTTCAATTACACCGCAGCAACCTAAAAATGTGGGCACAACCTCTTCTTCCAATACGTTAAACAGAACTCCCAATTCTGGAACCTCAATTTGTAAGAAACATATACAAATGAATTATACGTACGTTTTATATACAATAACATTATTTGCGTAAACAACTTCGCAAAAGCTATATGGTTTTTAGTACTTACGAATATTTGGAAGGAATGTCTAATCGCTTAACACCATCTTTTACACATATATGCAGGCCCTGTTTCTATTACATCGCAGCAACGTAAAAACGTTCTAACAACTTCTTCTTCCAATATGTTCAACAGAAGTCCCACATCTGGAATCTCGATTTGTAAGAAACAAATAGATCTTCATTAAACTGATGCTTTAAAACAATAATACTCTTTGTAATTATTTTCATTTTTCTTTAAAGTATCACAAACTCCACTTCCTCTCAACACGGTTAACAATGTTAATCGTGGTATGACAACACGGAATTCATCCTTAAAAAGTAGTACCCAATCAACTCCAGTAGTCACGACATCTCAACGAAATAGATCTCCCTTGACTAATGTCTCAAACGGTAATATTTTAAACACAAAATTATTTTTTTGGATGAACATGCTTATATATAACCAAATGAAGTATCACTATTCTGTTGATGTTATTTTTAGTTTGTTTCGAAACTCCTGAGGTTCGTCAGGTTCACCAGCGCACCTACCAAACATCAACGTCCGGTGTTAAGACAAGCATTCCCGCTATAATCACATGAAATTCATCTTACGAAGTCGGTGAGTCATCAAGACGACCAAAAAGGTCTAAGAGACCTGCTTTACAACCTCCAACGCCGGTTAGGTTTAATCTTAATGACGAGGATGGAAATGTCAGAAAAGTATATGACAAGTACGTTGGTATATCCGAAGGTAATTCTATATTTTACGTTTTTCAGTCATCGATAAAGGGTAATAATATTGTAAAACACATTAAAGAATAATTCTTAAAACAATTGCAGACTACTACGACCATGGCGATGCTACATTTGAGTGCAAAGAATGTCATGCATTGCTATGGAAGCGGAAGCCAGAAGAGGGAACCAAGGCAATCCAGCAAACAAAGCGTATAGCATATGCTGTAGCAAGGGAAAAGTATCTATTAAACAACCGCCTCCTGCTCCAAAGCCCTTACACGATCTATTTTTTAATGACGATGCAAAGAGTCAGAATTTCAAAAACAACATTAGAACATACAATAGCATGTTTTCTTTTACTTCTATGGGTGGAAAGATTGACGATTCAATAAATAGACGAGGACGTGCTCCATATGTTTTCCGCTTGCATGGACAAACGTACCACAGTATGGGTAGTTTGCTTCCCAATCCTGGTGCACCTCCCAAATTTGCGCAACTGTATATATACGACACANCTCTGATGCCACTTGTTATAACCAAGAATCACTATTCAGGAGGTCGGGGATGCTCGAAATAAAGGTTAAACATGGTAAAATTAGATTAAAGAATGGGAAGGTGTGTGTGTTTTTCTAGAGAGAGAAAGAGGAGAAACCACACACACCTTATTACAATATGAACATCCAACCTCTCCTAGTTGCAACTAGGAGAGTATATATACTACAAAACACTAAAACTATGTCCTATTGACAGAACTAGTCCTTGTGCTTTTAACTAATGCAATTTCCAACATATAACATTATTTTCAGGGAAAATAATGTTAAATTTATAAATTTATAAATTTATAACATCAAATATTCTATTTGCAGATTCAACAAAAAAATGTTAAATTTATAAATTGTTATTCTATTTGCAGGGAGGAGCTATACAAGCAAATGTGAATTTACGTGAAAAAAACAAATTTGATGCACTCCTTCAGATAAATAAAACTTACAAAATAACCGGATTTAGATTTCAGCCTGCAAAACCATGGATGCAAGTTGTCCCCCACTCACTTTCATTGGCTTTCGGAACATACACAGATGTTAAGGATGCACCTGATACACGTTTCCCGAGCCACTATTTCAACTTCTGCAGCTATCGTGACCTGTATTCAAAAGTCGATGTTAAAGAAGGCCTACTAACAGGTATATGATACAAACATCTATAAAACAGAAAACAACTAATACACAGATAACTTACTTATGCTATTTGCAGATTACATTGGTTGTGTCCAATATGTAACTGAAATACAGAAATCACTTAACCCAACAAGAGATTCAGCTGTTTGGAGAGACATTGGTGTGCAGAATTTAGAGTGAGCATCAAACATTTATCTCTGAAACCTAATTTTTATATTGGCTCTCACAAATGCTTTGTAATTCTAACAGTGGCCGAACGGTTAGCTTCACTCTATGGAATCAAGATGCTCATAATTTCAGGAAAGAAGAGTATGAAAAAGTCAAAAAACCAACAATAATTGCAGTTAGTTCATGCTTAGTCAAAGACTACCGAGGTAAGTTTAATCCTTTACACTTATGATTCGGCTTATTAACCTATCTTTTAACATATCGTTAAACTAATACAGGACTTCAGTTGTCGGCTACAAATGGAATGCCATACTACTTTAATCCAGACACCACAGAATACCATGAAATTCGCAGTGTGTAAGTTACCAAACTAACAGTACAAGAATACAATTTAAATTTAAAAAGGCACTAAAAGCATAAAAACTAACTATGCAGATATGACGAATTCTTTGATCCACCCGCAATAGTAAATGTACAATACCAGAAATGCGCAGATCCACAGAAAGAAAAGATCAGAAACCGCGTCACTCTAGCAGATTTAGCAAAAGAAGATCCACAGAACCAACAGGTAATGAGCATCTTCAGTACAACCTTCACCAAATAAAAAACTGCTAAATACTTTAAATTTTAATATAACAGAATGTCCGGTTCACTGTCGACGCAACAATTGACAAAATCGATACAAAAAGGCCATGGTTTTTCAAGAAATGCTTTGATTGTAAGTTAAAAATCTCTGACCGATGGCCGCATACCCATTGCAAGAAGCCAACGTCTGAAGACGAATTACTTTACAGGTAAACTACAACATTCACATATTATTATACCAGTATACATAACGCACCTTTTTTTTTTAACAAAGTATCTATGCTAAATAACACTTTCTATGTTTTTTATACAGCTATTGCTTCAGAGTAGAAGCATGTCCATATAATGTTATAGAATATTATCAAAGTGGAAGAAGTATAATGTCAAAAACATTCAGCTTGAATAAAAGTTCATTGAGTATTTTATCAAATACAATTTCAAATTAGACCATCAATCATCAACAAAAATTGTAACATTTTACCTTTTAATCATATTTCAAGGTTTCACAAATCACATGTACATAGTAACTAAAAGTGGAAATTCAACATACCTGATTGGTGATTAAACTTTCAATTATGATTAACTCTCGATAACCCTAACAATTAAAACAAAATGTAAAAATTAATTATATGAACATATAACCTAATAAGGATGGGGCGATTTTGCTCCAGTAAATTATTCAAAGCAATTATGACAGAAAAATGATTAACAAAAACTAATAAAGCAAAACAACCAAAATGGATTTAAAGAACAACCATCATCAAAGAATTACAACCAACATTAATTGAATCAAATAAAAAACCAATAATAAGGTTGATTTCAGTAGAGATCACAACAAAAAACGGTCTGACCTAATTAACAAAAAATGTAACACTTTCATTAACAAATAATGAAACTGTTGGATCAAGTCTTTTTGCATCCAATTTTAATTTGTTTGTTAAGGACCATCATCAATTATTTTTGGTTAATTTTGGGGGTTTTTGATTATTTTGGGGGGGTTTTGATTTTCGGTTAGGGGTTGAAAAGCGGATCTAGAGAGAAATGTGTGTGTGTTTTTTTATGAGTTATTAACAAATGAATGAGACAACAGTGATGCCGCCCAATTTTTTGTTCCATTTACTCTTTAGAAACGAAATTGCACCAGGACCGTCGGATGAAGTTTATTTTCCAGGTGTCGAGTTTAATGTATTTTGGGGAGAGATGATATTTTCAAAACCCTGTTTTATATATTAGAGTAAAATACAACGTTGGTCCCTAAACTTTCTACGAAACATCACCAGGCACCCTAACTTTTCAAAATCGTCGCCTGGTGTCCAAAAGTATGGATTTAGTGGCCGAATGCGTCCCTTGACCAGAAATGGTGAGGTCAACGCTCAGTTTTGGTTCATTTTCCAAGGGCAATATAGTCTAACCACATTTGCAACTAGGGTATGGTTAATGTCTAACCCTACATTCTATTAAATTCAATAAAATCATAAACTTTCAACATCCAGCACACATAACATTCAATCAAACTAACTAAGATGGTAGTGAAGTTTGTAATGGTTGTCAACATGAGATCAATCGATTGTGGTGCGTATACCAACACATTTAGACAACATAAGAATGAGTTAAGACATTGAGTTTTTAGTATTTAGCATTTGGATACTTTGACTTATAGTAGTCAACTGGCCAAACAAAGTCTGATACAAATCCAAACAAACAGTCATTCAATTATTGGGTGTATGTTGACTTGTGAAAGTCAAAGTGCTTAAATCCAAACACAAATCCAAACAGTCATTCAATTATTGGGTGTATGTTGACTTGTAAAAGTCAAAGTGCTTAAATCCAAACACCCGCTAAACAAACAGTCATTCAATTATTGGGTTTATGTTGACTTGTGAAAGTCAAAGTGCTTAAATCCAAACACCCGCTAAACTGCAAATGCAGATGCAAACATGCAATTGAAAGCAAAAACTCGGAAAACCAAATTAAAATTATCATTTAAAATATGTTTCGTTACATAATGACATTAATCCGAGGCGTATGCCAAATGTAAATTATCATAATCGTATGTTTCTAAACATTCATCATCCTCTTCAGTTTCAACCTGTATTTTGTGTATCCATATTTTTTTCTAATTTCCTAAGTCTAGCCTTCTATTTCCAATGCTCCTTTGCCACTGCAGAAAGCCTTTCTTCTTTCACTTCAGCATGGCTTCCTTCTACCTCCTCCTTTGCTTTTTCCCGCTCCTTTGCTTCTTCCTTCTCCTTTTGATCTTTCTCCTGTTCCAACGCAGCTTCTAGTTCATAGTACCAGCTTTCATCACCTTCAACATTGGCTGACTGTTGTTGGTTAGATACAGGGTTTTCTGCTGCTTCAGTAGTTGGTCTTTTGGTCAATTCTTTGTCTTGGATAGCATCCGCATCTCTTGCTCGTTTGTTTCCGGACAACATGATTTCAAGTGAATGTGATTGATGTGTTTTGATGTTGACGATATAAGATTGGTATGTAGCAACATGTAGAAGTAACCAATATATACATAAATAATGGGAAAAACGAAGAGTCTGCATTAAATCTTAGAAACATTTTTTGATCTCTTCGATTCCCCATTATTTGTTGGAAATATACACGCATGTAGACGTAAAGTAGAGCGTGTCAGGGAATACACGGTTGGTCCCTCAATTTGTCTGTGTTACCGTTGTGATACTTAAACTCCCGCCAATTATTAAGTTGAGTGTTCACATTTGGTCCCTCAAGTTGACTGTCGGGTTTAGCTTGGGTTAGATCATAGTTAAATAGTGATTGGACTATTATGCCCCTGAAACTAGAACATAAAACGTGCGTTGACCCAGCCCAAATGGGTCAAGGGATGCATTCGGCCACTAAATCCATACTTTTGGACGCCAGGCGACGATTTTGAAAAGTTAGGGTGTCTGGTGATGTTTCGTGGAAAGTTTAGGGACCAACGGTGTATTTTACTCTATATATTAAGTTGCGATCCTTTAGAAAGTAAACAAAATTGAAAAGGCTAGAAAGCCACTCACAATGTGACAAGTGTCCCCCACCCACTCCTTCCTTTTTTTCTTATTAAATTCGCTTAGGGGCATTTGGTCCTTTTAACCCCTTTCTTTTATTCCACCTCAAAATTTTAAACGTAAATAACTTTCAAACGACAAACTTCTATGTAAAACCGATTTCACCATAATATTTTAAATTCAATTCTCTTTAATTTGGTATGCATTATGACATATGAATCGCAATTTTTTTTTTCTTTTTTTGTTAACTTTTTAAGTGGGTATTGATTTTCTTGAAATTTTTTGATATTTTTCGGCTCTAATTTTATCAAGTTTAAAGGCCGAATTTTGCAAAATTTAAAATAAGAAAGTTGTAGCTTTTTGGCCATTCTTTTCTCAGAAATTTGAATCACTGAAATCCGATATGATATGAGTGAGATATCGCACGTTAAAGGTGAACAATAACTGATGAACGTTATCAAAAATAATTGATGAACGTTATAAAAAAATAATTGATGAACGTTATAAAAAATAACTGATGAACAATAAAAAAAATAATTGATGAACGTTATTTTTTGGAAACTTCTGAACATTATAAAAANACCGATTTCACCATAATATTTTAAATTCAATTCTCTTTAATTTGGTATGCATTATGACATATGAATCGCAATTTTTTTTTTCTTTTTTTGTTAACTTTTTAAGTGGGTATTGATTTTCTTGAAATTTTTTGATATTTTTCGGCTCTAATTTTATCAAGTTTAAAGGCCGAATTTTGCAAAATTTAAAATAAGAAAGTTGTAGCTTTTTGGCCATTCTTTTCTCAGAAATTTGAATCACTGAAATCCGATATGATATGAGTGAGATATCGCACGTTAAAGGTGAACAATAACTGATGAACGTTATCAAAAATAATTGATGAACGTTATAAAAAAATAATTGATGAACGTTATAAAAAATAACTGATGAACAATAAAAAAAATAATTGATGAACGTTATTTTTTGGAAACTTCTGAACATTATAAAAATTGACTGATGAACGTTATAAAAATAACTGACGAATAATATAAAAATAACTGATGAACGTTATTTTTTCGAAAACTTTTGAACATTATAAAAAATAAATGATGAACGTTATAAAAATAACTGATGAACGTTATAAAAATTAATTGATGAACGTTATAAAAAATAATTGATGAACGTTATTTTTCAAAAACTTCTGAACATTATAAAAAATGGCTGATGAACGTTATTTTTTCGAAAACTTCTGAACATTATAAAAAATAAATGATGAACGTTATAAAAATAACTGATGAACGTTATAAAAATTAATTGATGAACGTTATAAAAAATAATTGATGAATGTTGTCAATAATAACGGATGAACATTATGTTTTTATTAGAAAATTGATGAACTGATGAACAATATAACTTGAACCGATGAAAATTATCAAAAATAACTGATTAAACAAAATTAACCGATGACCAAAACTAACTAATGAAGTGATAAATCAAAATTAACTAACTTTTTTTTACTGATCAATAACTTTTTTTAATTGATGAACAACTATATCTATTACTAATAAACAAGTCTTTTTATTCAACAAATAATAAAAGAACTAACACTTTCTATTGATAAAAAACAAATATAATAAACAAATTTACAAGTTGGTTATAAACCTCTCTTACAACAGTACCTTGCAACAAAACTGAATGTGAGGATCCACGTACTAATGCAAAACATAATACTGAGTAAACAACTAACATCACTCCATCGTCTTCCCATGCCACATAAATAAATAAAGACTTACTAGCAACAGATCTAGCAGCAGTAGGCTCATATTTTTCTACACTCATAACCTAAATATCTCAGTCTAGGGATGGCAACGGGTCGGGTTTGGGTCGGGTTTTAGTGAACCCGTACCCGTACCCGTTTATGAAATCCATACCCAAACCCGCCCCAAAACCCAATGGGTACCCGTTTATGAAATCCATTGGTTTTTCGGGTTTTCCCCGCGGGTTTCGGTTATCCCCAATTGAATATTATATGGACAAAATGACAGTATTATCCACCGAAAAAACAAAAGAAAACACCATAATATATTCATATTTTTTTAAGTTAAAGAAAATGAATATCGTATCAAACGATTTAACGCTTTTGGATAATTCATTTACATAATAAAATATGTTATGTAATAGAGATACGTATATAAAAAAATATAATGGAAGAAATTATATATAATGTATATATATTCTAGTTAATTATAAGATCAATAAAGCGGATATAGATTCGGGTAAGCGGATACGGGTACGGGTACGGGTAATCGGGCGGGTATTACCCGAACCCGTACCCGGCTAAAAAATTATATCAATACCCAAACCCGCATCCAAACCCGCCAACCCGCCCCCGAACCCGACCCAACCGGTTCGGGTTTCGGTTTTCCCCGTCGGTTTCGGGTGCTTTTGCCATCCCTATCTCAGTCCATCTCTGACACTCTCCGCCGCACCGGAAACCGTAAGACACGGATACCGTCATAACCAACCGCGACACCGTAACAACGATAAGAAGCTATTGGTGTGGTGACGGAATCAAATCTCACAAAAAGTGACGTCGCGACCGTCAATTAGGTCAACTGAATCTTGAACGGATGTTTCCGGTGATGGTGAGGTTCAGCGATGGCTGTGATGGTTGGCGGTGATGAAGTTTGGCAGTAATTGTGGTGATTAAATGGAGTTTGTGTTTGAAAGGTGGTTTTACGTGTGAAAATAAGAGTGAAAGTGAAGTGGTTGGTGAGAGTGAGATGTGTTTTGAGGATGGGATAAATGAGGGATGAGACAAAAATACCCTTGGCATGATCTGATGGTGATCTGACAGGACTTTTTAATCAACGGTTTACATTACTTTGTAGACTTTTTATTTTTTCATCTCTTTGCAAGGGATCGAGAACCTTTATATATTAGTCTGTTATCTAATGAGAGCTTAATTTTGAATATTGAGCATTTTAATTAACCAATAATAGTCAAAATTGGCTTTAGTTTGGTCAAACTCATCTAAATTTCATCTAGCAAAATAAATAGGTATTAAAATACATGTGTTGATTTTATAAAGAAAAATATTTTAAAAAAAAGAGGTAATTAATAGCAGTTTAGTTGTTAATTTTTTTAAAAATTATACGAAGTTAAATAAACTTATCAGTTTTCATATTTTTAATAACTTTATAAATTAAATAATTAAATCCTAGACTTTATACCCCTAGACTATATATTTATTTTTAAAACAACTTTTTTACTCCAGTAATATTTATAAATATTATTATGATTATATATTAAATTAATAAATATGCACGAAACACAAAATATCATAATAAAGGCACGGGTTTTCACTTTGATGCGTATACGGATACACAAGATTGTACATATACGAACGACTCATGTTATTCTTGTTTATGAAATTAAGTAAAATGTCCGAGAAAGTATTTATTATAATATCCACGTTCAATAACGACTAGGTTATTCATTTTTATAATTTTAACTCGCATGTACATGGATTTTATAATTAAATACGTCTAACATTATTATTAACAAAAATATTACATGGAATACCAGCATAGTATAATTAATTCAAATATTTGGCATCGAAGTTACACGATTATACATATGATACAAGGTGTCGAATGGATTTCAAAACAGAAACGATCGATGGTACCTTCAAGTCTGAATATAACAAGACCAAAGAAAACGAAACAACCCACGAATCAACACCCTTCGAACCCAAATCCTAAACACGATCTCACCTAGCTAGAGTACCAAAAGAAGTCGATCACCACCCTAGCTATACCCCTTCGTACCTCTTGGATCTTGAGAGAACAAAATGAGAGCCGTCACTTTTGTTTTAGTGTTTAGTGTGTGAAGAAAAGTGATATACGGTTTGTTAAAATGAGAAACGAATGGGAACATGCCAGGAGTTCAATATAGAACTCATATTTGCCATAGAACCAATGAACCATTCTCAGCCACTCATTTTTTTTTATCAAAATAAAAAAAATAAACTTTCACATTTTTTTAAAAAAAATTAAATATCTCGCAAACCGTAAATCGTTACGCGAAAAAAAAATACCACCGCGACGAGAATTAAATTATCTTTCTATAGACATGCATTGTTATATACTTTCGACGAACTTTTTTTTTCGACAAATTTTTTTTTTTTTTTTCAAAATTTCCGCCCAGAAAAATCATATATGATTTGTAAAAATCATATGTGATTCATTAAAATCAAATCATATATGATTCTTACGAATCATATATGATTTTTAAAAATCATATATGATTCGTAAGAATCATATATGATTTGATTTTAACGAATCATATATGATTTTTACAAATCATATATGATTTTTCTGGGCGGAAATTTTATAAAAGAAAAGTTCGTCGCAAAAAAAAAGTTCGTCGAAAGTATATAACAATGCATATCTATAGAATGATGATTTAATTCTCGTCGCGATGATATTTTTGCTTGAAGATTTACCGGTTGTAAGATATATTGTTTTAAAAAAAAAGGTGGAAAATAAAAATGGTTGGCTATGATTGGTTGATTGGTTCTATGACAAATATGAGTTCTATATTGATCTCATCTAATATGAACATATAATGTAAAAGAGTGCCGAGTCTTTTGCTACAAATGTGAAAGACCAAACCTTCCATTTCAAATTTGGTATTATCCCTTATAGTTCAAATCGTGTACATTGTTTACAATGCTAAGAATGGGTCCAAACTTGACATATTAACGTGTGATTAATTACTTAGGTTATAGGTTGTGCCGAAATATTATATACTTAACTCAAGAATTTCATATTTTGTGATTTTAATCATCACGTATAATCCAAACTTTAGGTTATATTCGTATCAAACGTTCAAAAACTATTTCGGATTTTAGGTTGTTATAGCCATGACCATTTTCATGTGCTAGACCACAATGAAGAAACAATATCCAGAAGATTAATAGAATAATGGCTACCCTAGTGTGGTGACAGCTAATCTTCCCATCTGAATGTGTGTTCACTTGATCGTTAGTGGGCCCCATTTATATAAATACAGTATGAAAAGAAACCAATTCCCAAAAATCATCCAATTTTATGATAACTTCATTTAAGCACGGGAAAAAAGTGGAGGGTCAATGAACAAATATATCACATTGTGTGCAATGTTAGCAATTAAAACAATCCACCCAACAGGGAGAGACGGTCAGAATGCATTCCAGTAAATATAAGAAGAGGCTGAAAAGCACCATCACAGTAAGAAGGCAGTGCGAAGGCATAATATATAGAAGCCAACACAGTTCATAAATGGACCATTCGTAATCAAGTTTACTGAGCATTAATATCACTACAACAAAAAGGAGGACGGGCGAGGAGACTTTCGGCGGGGACACGATGTCCCCGCCGAAAGTCGCTAAACGACAAAACCCATGCTGAGCTGGCACACAAATTCGCTGACCGTTTACTAAATTTTCAACGCACACTTTTCGCGGGGACATGTCCCCGCCGAAAGTATTTTTGATATTTGGTAAATTTTGACCAATTTTATAGCTTACTAATTGTTCTTGCGTTTTTTTCCCTCCAACACTTTTGGCGGGGACATGTCCCCGCCGAATACCTTTAAACAATTTTCGACCTTTTTGCGGGGACATGTCCCCTCTAAAAGAATTCACCAATTTTTTTTTTTAATTTTCCCTCCTTACATTTACTTTATCCCGCCAAATCTTTTTGAACAGATTTCGACCTTTTGATGGGGACATGTCCCCGCCGAAAGTGAGATATTTAAAAAAAATTATTTTATATATTATAAATGATTTAAAATTATTAAAATTTATTTAAATTAATTAAAAATGATTTAAAATTATTAAAATTTATTTAAAATTATTTATAAATGATTTAAAATTATTAGAATTTATTAAAAGTGGGATAACCGTATCATCTCGACTCATTTGTTTAACTTGTTACGGATATCCATAACAACTCGACTCATCCGTTTAACATGTTACACATATCCATAACAACTTGAGTCATCCGTTTAACATGTTACGCATATCCATAACAACTCACCTCATCCTTTTAACGTGTTACGCATATCCATAACAATTCGACTCATCCTGTTACAAGACTTGAATTTTGACCGGTTGTGATCTCGTACCTGATGTAATTGTTATGTTTGCAACCTTCTAATATATCCTATAATCTGAAACGCAGTTGAAGACGATGAGTAGCAAGATGGAAAATTAATGGAACCCAATGTCCACAAAATGCAATTTCCGTTCAGTTGATGCGTTACCAACATTCTTCTTTTCAAAATATTTGAATGCTTTGTTGTTCACTTGGTAGTGAGGTTCTTTGAAGTTTGTGACATTGTTGTTCACTAGATTATAAAACTTTTTTGTGATTGAATGAATAAAAGGATATTTCTAGATTGATAAATATATTGTATTCCCGTTATGTTATTTGTGATTTTAAAGTTTGAGCGAGTTAATTTGTGGTGTTGTAGCAAATTTAGCATGTTTGTGTTGGGCGAGAACAGGTAGATTTTTTTTCCGGAAAAATTCCGGAAGAAATCTGGAAATTACCCATTTTGCAGCATTATGCTGCAAAATGGGTCAGACACTTTCAGCGGGGACATGTCCCCGCCAAAAACCTGAGCCAATTCTGGGGATACTACTTTCAGCGGGGACATGTCCCCGCCAAAAGTGGTGAATAGTTAAACAAATTATCTGATTAAGACAGTAATTACACCGGTGTAAAATACTTTTAGCGGGGACAAGTCCCCGCCAAAAGTCTTGCCACGCTGGCAATGTTTGACCAGACCAATTTGTCCAAGCTGGCAGTGTGGGTCCCACATGTCCCCGCTAAAAAGATAACACGTCCCCGCCGAAAGTAATCAGCGAAGAGGTTTTGGCGGGAAACTTTTGGCGGGGACATGTCCCCGCTGAAAGGCATTGGCGGGGACAAGTCTCCGCCGAAAAGCTCAAAATGTCCCAGCTAAAAGGGGTGAATGTTGTAGTGTATCTAGAGTTAAAATGGACTAAAGAGATGCAAAGACACAATTGGGCATAAATTCTTAAGTACTGATACTTTCGATCGTTTCAAAGTAAAGTAAACCTGGGTACACAAGGGCACTAACACTAGTAAACAAACATAGTTTTCATTTTAATCAGGCAAGGGGTCTGAACTCAATATCTACACATCAACTGATGTGACAAGTATAGTGCGCAAAATCTCATCATATAAGTGTAGCTGATGGAAGGCTCCCAAACTAAAATACCACTAGCATTATGACTGAATTCGATCAGAGCGCACCTACATCAATTGCCTAATGTAGCATGTGTTATTGGAGATAGAGGTACAGGAAATAGCAAGGTTCCTATGACTGTTCTAGAGTTATAGGTACTGAAATTCCTATATTTGCAAGGACTTGTCGATAATTAAGATCTATAACATCTATAAACATTTAAGTTGTGGACTCATCCCATTTTAAGACTAAGGAAAAGCTAATCACGCGCCTCTAATCTCAAAAAAATAAAAAATAAAACAAATTTGCCTCCTTATGACTCATATTTTACCCAAAACTAAACAAACACACATAATATCCCTCTTACAACTTCCAAAACCTCAAACAGTTATTCTTGACCAAAAACCACTGACAAATGAAAAGAGAAGCATAAACCATATACTAGTGAATATCCAATGACTCAAAAGGGTCGAGATGAAAACTCTAAATCAATAATGGACACATGCTAAAAACTTCAACAGCAATAGGCAGACGAACATCAAGCAACAACAACAAAATTTTGGACTCTCAAGATTCTAATCATAGACTGTGTAACGTATAAAAGGTTAACAACCTAAAAATAGTAAGGTGTCATTCAGTTACAACTCAAAGAATTGCATACTTTGGTGACAAACAACCATTTAGTATGCATGTCTANTTTTATGTTGATTTGATTTTCTTGAGTTGACGAATTTTTCATTTTGTAGATCGAGAGGTTATAATGGATTTTTTGTGTTGTGTATGTGAGATTTTCAGTTTTGATCTGTGAATGAGGAAGGTGTTCATGTGTGGGTATTTATAATCATCAAAAATCGAAGTGAAAAGTCACTTTAAAAGATTTGTTGGTTTAATTATTTGTAAGGAAACGGGACGACATACATTTAATTAGAATGTAATTGCAGGTTCCTTTGTATTCTTTGAGGTTGCAAAACTGAACCCCTTTCATGTTCCATAACCGCATATACAATGAAGTTTGTAGATGTTAATTCGTGTAATTGATATATCATGGATGTTGCATAAACTACTTTGTACCATACCACCCATTTGTGCACAATACTCTTGCACATTAAATTAAGATTCTTAATTCATGTAATTGATAAACCATGGATGTTGCTTAACTTGCACATTAAATTAAGGGGTTTAACTTTTATATAGTATAGATGAATGTTATTTTTTGATTAAGTATTTCCTTAAATAGATTACGTTTTTCACTTTTTCACTTTCAAAAAGTGGTTTTTCAATTATATGTAATTAAGATGAAATAAAAAAGTGAATGTGAAGAACTGAAACATGGTCTAAATGAAATGTGTAGGGTGATTTAGTGGGTATTTCTAAATGGAAATGTGATATTTTAAAAAAATATTATAAGAATGTTTTCATAGCAGTAAAGATTATTTGTCAAATTTATAAGAATGTTACCCGTCTCCCCCATCTTTTATCTAATTAGTACTTTAGCGTCAAGAGCTTGTTAATAAATTTATTCCTGAAGAAAGAACAAAATAGCAAAACTACTGAATGGTATGATGTTTCAAACATAAGTTGTAACAAAGATGAAGTTAGGATAAGTGAAACTTAAAAAGGCAACTCAATAGACAAAGGTTAGGCCTGTTAGAAACTTAGAATGACAAATGTGATTTGGAATATGTTATACCTCTCAATAGGATAAAAAGGATAGTATACATTAAAACACAAAAACAAATTGAGAGGAAGAAATAGTTGTGACCTGACATGGAAACATATTAAATTCCTCAAAGGGATTGCAAAGTATGACCAAGTATGTCTTGGACAGTAACTTGAACATACTCCGTAGCATGCAAAATTCAGTTGAACAGAGCTGAATCACACCAAAACAGGATGGTCATGACCATTTTCATGTGCTAGACCACAATGAAGAAACAATATCCAGAAGATTAATAGAAAAATGGCTACCCTAGTGTGATGACAGCTAATCTTACCATCTGAATATGTGTTCATTTGATCGTTAGTGGACCCCATTTATATAAATACAGTAGTATATGAAGAATATGAATAGAAACCAATTAATTACCCCAAAAATCATCCAATTTTATGATAACTTCATTTAAGAACGGGAAAAAAGTGGAGGGTCAATGAACAAATATATCACATTGTGTGCAATGCTAGCAATTAAAACAATCCACCCAACAGGGAGAGACCGTCAATGCATTCCAGTAAATATAAGAAGAGGCTGAAAAGCACCATCACAGTAACAAGGCAGTGCAAAGGCATAATATATAGAAGCCAACACAGTTCATAAATGAACCATTTGTAATCAAGTTTACTGAGCATTAATATCTAGAGTTAAAATGGACTAAAGAGATGCAAAGACACAATTGGGCATAAATTCTTAAGTACTGATAATTTCTATCGTTTCAACGTAAGTAAATCTGGGTACACAAGGGCACTAACATTAGTAAACAAACAAAGTTTTCATTTTAATCAGGCAAGGGGTCTGAACACAATATCTACACATCAACTGATGTGACAAGTATAGTGCTCAAAATCTCATCATATAAGTGTAGCTGATGGAAGGCTCCCAAACTAAAATACCACTAGCATTATGACTGAATTTGATCAGAGCGCACCTACATCAATTGCCTAATGTAGCATGTGTTATTGGAGATAGAGGTACAGGAAATAGCAAGGTTCACTTGTCGATAATTAAGATAACATCTATAAGCATTTAAGTTGTGGACTCATCTCATTTTAAGACCAAGGAAAAGCTAATCACACGCCTCTAATATCAAAAAAATAAAAAATAAATCAAATTTGCCTCCTTATGACTCATATTTTACCCAAAACTAAACAAACACACATAATATCCCTCTTACAACTTCCAAAATCTCAAACAGTTATTCTTGACCAAAAACCACTGACAAATGAAAAGAGAAGCATAAACCATATACTAGTGAATATCCAATGACTCAAAAGGATCGAGATGAAAACTCTAAATCAATAATGGACACATGCCATAAACTTCAACAACAATAGGCAGGCGAACATCAAGCAACAACAACAAACTTTTGGACTCTCAAGATTCTAATCATAGACTGTGTAACGTTAATAAAAGGTTAACAACCTAAAATAGTAAGGTGTCATTCAGTTACAAGTCTACAACTCAAAGAATTGCATACTCTGGTGACAAACAACCATTTAGTATGCATGTCTATACCTGCTCGTCAGCAAAAAAAAGAAGGCAAATGGAGATAATTCCTGTAAATCTGATAGTAGACAAACACGAGATCTTATCAGGCCAAATGGTACTGTCATAAATTTCAAGGGTAGAAGGAGTGGTAGATCTAGGCATACAACATTCTGGAACGAGAAGGAACCTACCAATGGAATTCTGGCGGTTCAAACTTTTGAACCTTGACCTTTTTCAGAACCTGCGTGTATTCAGTAGCTGATGCTAACACCCATAACCTCCATATACATATAGATCAAAGATGTTTTGGTTTTAGAAAGTTTGTGGATAACATTTAAATTCAAGAGTTCAAGACCAACCAGATGCTGTCATGAATACAGTCAAGAATAGAAATGAGCATTAGAAGTTAAAAAAATGTAGGTGTTCGTCATCAGCTTCATCTGAGAACAGTATGGTACAGATTTTGGTGAGAATGTATCTTGTGCAGAAAAAGAAAAGTGGCAGCAGCTTAAATGCTGGAAACGTACTTAAGTAAGCCGACGGCTCATACCTTTTATCACAAAAGAGCACTATAAAATATAGAGTGGTGCGTCGTCCAGAAGAAGTAAAATCTAAGCATTAATAGGAAAATATATCACAAGCAAGAACAAGTAATACCTATATACCTATCAAAATACCAACATAGCTTATATGATTTTTATTAGTAAAACAAACCCTGATGTGATGATGCAAAAAAAAAAGACGGTAATAGGCTAATAGCTAGTGAAGAAGCACCTGTTTATGTACCAAAACTTTCAAACCCCGTAAACTGGAGCCGAGCCATAGTTTGTAAGTCCCAATAAGCAAATAAAGTAGTTGTTGAGAGTAAAGGGAGAAACAGTCAAAACTATCCAGAACAGGAAAGTGACACTTACTTACAAGTAGTTTTGCAATTGCATCATCATGATAAACAAACAAAACGTACAAATGTAACTGAACTAGCATGTGCAAATGAGCAACAACTCCTCATAGGTTGTCACGAAACAAGGCAAAATGAACAGCAACTAATAATATTAGATAGTAGTAGTAATATATCATTAAACATTCAAAGAAAGACATAAAGAAAGGAAATGATTACAAGACGAGTTAATAAAAGAAAGAGTGGATGCCATTCACTTGCCCGTACCTTTGCATCCACATCTTTCGTAAGAATCATATGTGATTCGTAAAAATAAAATCATATGTGATTTTTACGAATCATATATGATTTTTCTGGGCGGAAATTTAAAAAAAAAAAAAAGTTCGTCGCAAAAAAAAAGTTCGTCGAAAGTATATAACAATGCATATCTATAGAAAGATGATTTAATTCTCGTCGCGATGGTATTTTTGCTTAAAGATTTACCGTTTGTAAGATATATTGTTTTTTAAAAAAAATGTGGAAAATAAAAATGGTTGGCTATGATTGGTTGATTGGTTCTATGACAAATATGAGTTCTATATTGATCTCATCTCATGGGAATATATAATGGAAAAGAGTGCCGAGTCTTTTGCTACAAATGTGAAAGACCAAACCTTCCATTTCAAATTTGGTATTATCCCTTATAGTTCAAATCGTGTACATTGTTTACAATGCTAAGAATGGGTCCAAACTTAACATATTAACGTGTGATTAATTACTTAGGTTATATAGGTTGTGCCGAAATTATATATACTTAACTCAAGAATTTCATATTTTGTGATTTTAATCATCACGTATAATCCAAACTTTAGGTTATATTCGTATCAAACGTTCAAAAACTATTTCGGATTTTAGGTTGTTATAGCCATGACCATTTTCATGTGCTAGACCACAATGAAGAAACAATATCCAGAAGATTAATAGAGTAATGGCTACCCTAGTGTGGTGACAGCTAATCTTCCCATCTGAATGTGTGTTCACTTGATCGTTAGTGGGCCCCATTTATATAAATACAGTAGTATATGAAGAATATGAAAAGAAACCAATTCCCAAAAATCATCCAATTTTATGATAACTTCATTTAAGCACGGGAAAAAAGTGGAGGGTCAATGAACAAATATATCACATTGTGTGCAATGTTAGCAATTAAAACAATCCACCCAACAGGGAGAGACGGTCAGAATGCATTCCAGTAAATATAAGAAGAGGCTGAAAAGCACCATCACAGTAAGAAGGCAGTGCGAAGGCATAATATATAGAAGCCACCACAGTTCATAAATGGACCATTCGTAATCAAGTTTACTGAGCATTAATATCTAGAGTTAAAATGGACTAAAGAGATGCAAAGACACAATTGGGCATAAATTCTTAAGTACTGATACTTTCGATCGTTTCAAAGTAAAGTAAACCTGGGTACACAAGGGCACTAACACTAGTAAACAAACATAGTTTTCATTTTAATCAGGCAAGGGGTCTGAACTCAATATCTACACATCAACTGATGTGACAAGTATAGTGCGCAAAATCTCATCATATAAGTGTAGCTGATGGAAGGCTCCCAAACTAAAATACCACTAGCATTATGACTGAATTCGATCAGAGCGTACCTACATCAATTGCCTAATGTAGCATGTGTTATTGGAGATAGAGGTACAGGAAATAGTAAGGTTCCTACGACTGTTCTAGAGTTACAGGTACCGAAATTCCTATATTTGCAAGGACTTGTCGATAATTAAGATCTATAACTTCTATAAGCATTTAAGTTGTGGACTCATCCCATTTTAAGACCAAGGGAAAAGCTAATCACACGCCTCTAATCTCAAAAACTAAATAAATAAAACAAATTTGCCTCCAATCACTCATATTTTAACCAAAACTAAACAAACACACATAATATCCCTCTTACAACTTCCAAAATCTCAAACAGTTATTCTTGACCAAAAACCACTAACAAATGAAAAGAGAAGCATAAGTCGAGATGAAAACTCTAAATCAATAATGGACAAATGCCAAGAACTTCAACAACAATAGCCAGATGACTCATATTTTAACCAAAACTAAACAAACACACATAATATCCCTCTTACAACTTCCAAAACCTCAAATTCTTGACCAAAAACCACTAACAAATGAAAAGAGAAGCATAAGTCGAGATGAAAACTCTAAATCAATAATGGACACATGTCATAAACTTCAACAACAATAGGCAGACGAACATCAAGCAACAACAACAAACTTTTGGACTCTCAAGATTCTAATCATAGACTGTGTAACGTTAATAAAAGGTTAACAACCTAAAAATAGTAAGGTGTTATTCAGTTAAAACTCAAAGAATTGCATACTCTGGTGACAAACAACCATTAGTATGCATGTCTATATCCGCTGGTCAGAAAAAAAAAAAAAAAATGTAGATAATTCCTGCCAATCTGATAGCAGACAAACACGAGATCTTATCAGGCCCATGGTACTGTCATAAATTTCAAGGGTGGAAGGAGTGGTAGATCTAGGCATACAGCATTGTGGAACAAGTATTCAGTAGGTGATATGCTAACACCCATAATTAAGCTCCATATACATATAGTAGATCAAAGATATTTTGGTTTTAGAAAGTTTGTGGATAACATTTAAATTTAAGAGTTGCTGTCATGAATATAGTCAAGAACAGAAATGGACATTAGAATTTAAAAAAATGTATGTGTTCGTCATCAGCTTCATCTGAGCTGAGAACAGTATGGTACAGATTTTGGTGAGAATGTATCTTGTGCAGAAAACGAAAAGTGGCAGCAGCTTAAATGCTGGAAACGTACTTAAGTAAGCCGACGGCTCATACCTTTTATCACAAAAGAGCACTATAAAATATAGAGTGGTGCGTCGTCCAGAAGAAGTAAAATCTAAGCATTAATAGGAAAATATATCACAAGCAAGAACAAGTAATACCTATATACCTATCAAAATACCAACATAGCTTATCTGATTTGNGAAATGAATCAATCTTCAAAGCTATCTAAATATGTTACATATTTTAACGAAAATATAAGTAAAAGAAATACCACACTTACAAAACACATCGTAAATTGATAGCATGAGTTTGCAAAACTAAAAGCATATCACTAACATCTCATGCAAGTCAAGTATTATCATGTGATTTTGCTTGAATAATAAAATATAATTTTTAATCCAAAATCATTCTCCTAAAATGATATGTAGATTATAACATATATACATATGATTCATTTCTTAATCGATAATAATACATAATCAAAACCAATTGAAACATGTTAAGTGATTCATTTCTTAATTGATAATAATACATAATCAAAACGAGATTTTAAAAACCCTGTGCGTGCACAGGTATTATAACTAGTATCAAATTAACACATCTTCACCATTTATCTATTTTGATCCAAAAGTTTAAATTAAATTTGGTTTTACATTTTTTGTCTATTCACGTCACACATAGGTTATTGCACTTTGCAAATTTGTTCCCTTAAGTTACTAAAAGTTATTTTATTTATTTATTTTTTTTTTCTTTTTTCTTTTTTTCTCAATCAAGTTACTGAACTTTCACTACCAGGAAAATAAGTTACTGATATATTTTTTAAACCTGTTGTAGCAGGTTGCATACACGCTGGCATATTAAAGTTTTTTATTATTTAATCAAGTTACCGAACTACGCATTTTGGTTAATTTAGTTACTTAACTTATTAGTCAAATAGATTTTTCTATCTCAATACTTTTTATTCTCTCTAAAATGGTATCACCCAAAAACACCACCATCACTTCCGTCATCCCACCACCACCGCAGACGTCATCCTACCACCACCGACGTCATCCAAATCATATTGTCCTTTCTTATTTTTGAAAGTCGTTAATACACCATGTGGGCTTATTGAACTGCTACATTTTATCTGACTAACACTTTAATAATTCTAAGTATTATGTTCATTCATCATGTCTTAATGATGTGTAATTTTCGTACGCGAATGTTGTTTTATTTCTTAACTATGGTGCCGGATATGAAGATTGATAGTAGTTTGAAAAAAAATGAAGTTTTTATTAAACATGAAGAAAATGAGGGTATTTTGGTCCGTTTACTTTTAATAATCAACATTCTTAATGATAATGTGAAAATTCTGAAAGTACGTTTTACGTTTAGGATATTGACTCTGGAAAATTTGAAAAAGTAAGTTTTCTATTTTCAGCTTTCACCTAGCAATTTATTAATCTTAGTTTTCTTAAGATGTGTTTTAAAAGGTCCACATGTTTCAGTTGAATCATTAGTTGTTCATGATTTAGGCATCAAGGCAGTAGTTTATGGAGCTCTAGTCATGTTGACGTATGTTAATTGTGCTTTGTGCTTCTTCTCCAGTCGGTTCCTTTTAAGATACCGATGTTTCGGGACTTATCTTGGCAATTAATTGTGGGCCATCGTTGTATTTATTTAACGTTTTCACCATGGCAATTATTCTTGTGTTGCATATGCTATTAATGGTTACTGATGGGGAAATTGATGTAGGCTTAGTATACTCGTTTTTTTTATCTTCCTATTTTAACTTTCCAGAAGTTTACCATGTTTCATGAACATTAGCAGGGAATCCGTGCAATGCGGTGGCGGATATCCTGTGACTATATTGCGGCGAACAAATGTTATTCGGTTTGATATGCGTGTGTTTTTTATAGGAGGTTAACCAGTTTTCTTAAGCCTAACATCGACTTCACCCAACCACAATAATCACAAGCAAACCAACAACGTATAATCAATAGCTAGGTTTCATTAGATCTAAGCAAACACAATAAAGACCTAGCCTAGCATGTTAATTGAAAGACAAGCGTAAGATATAATCAAACAACACATAGACATATTGATTGATTTGAAAGAGGACTTATCTTTAATTAAACATCAAGGTTTCAAGGGTGAAAAACCCTTAAAAATACTGTAGAATACGAGCTAGGGTTTTTCCCAAAAGTTGCACACTAATGAATTAAAATTAGAAAAGTATATATAGATTTTACAAGCTGACGGCGTCACGTTATTGAGTGTGACACCGTCACCTCGCCGCCAAACTATAATTCGGATTGCTCAGATCCACTTCTGACGCCGTCCCCTTATAATTCTTCCAGGCCTTCTCCCTTTACCACATAACGTGACGGCCTAGGCGTCACAAAGCGTGACGCCGTCACAAAAACTCTCTGGTGCGTCTCGTGTAAACTTCGTATCCATCTCTTTGTCAAAGCGTGACGCCGTCACACAGCAGAACGTGACTCCGTCAGGTACTGTTTCCAGCATATTTTGAGACTTTGTCGTTTTCTTCACTTTTATGCTCCAAAAACGTCCAAAATAGCTTCTTTTCCAGATTT
>LBNU01005198.1:20249-88193 GCA_014162995.1 Artemisia annua | reverse complement strand
TTTGGTCATTTCTAAGTTCCAAGTTCAGAGTTAACTAAGTGCGGATAGTACATGAAGAAATACACAACGAAGAATAAAGTCCAAAATCATTCAGTGTTCACCAACCGATCAGTTGGAGTTCAGCCGACCGGTTGGTAGTATTTACCACCTCCAGCCGATCGGATGCAACCCGCAACCGATTCGGCTGGAGGAACTGCAGAGAAAAATAACTTCTTGTACACGAATCTTGGTCTTTTGTCTCAAAGTTCTAGGCCCTTCTTAGTGTCTTGTTACCCAAGTTCTAGCATTTATGTTCCTAATTGATTGCTAGGAGTATTTGACAAGCCAAAGGGGACTTATTACACACACAATTCACACACAAGTCATAACAACAATTGAAGGAGACATTTACTCTCATTACTACTCTCAATTATTATCATCTTCAAGCTCTCAACAAGGCAAATTCGTACCGAAAGGACCAGTAGCATTTGGAGAACCAAGGAAGCAACATTTGGAGGCGAAAATCTCAAGGAACCATCACCAATACTTAGGTAATCAACACCTTGTCATTTGTTATCAATTTCCAAGCATTGTAAGATTTATAACCATGAATTCTAATGTTAAATATTCTGAGTTTGTTTACATATTTGCCATGAGTAGCTAGATACCTTTTTACGCTTGTTTGGATGATGTTTTATACTTAGTGATGTAGTGGTTGTGATAACATGTTTTAATTCAATTTCAAGTCAATCCTAAGAACCAATTGTACCTTAAGTTTCATCGTGACATTTGTTAAGTTAAGGTTAACTAATTAGTAATAATTTCAAGGGTCGAAAGATTAAATATTACTTAATTAGTTATAATCATTTGTCTATGAATGATTGTTTTTCACCCATAATTATTCTTAACTCAACAAAGAAACAAGAAATATAATTGTAATAAGAAAAGCTTTTATAACATCAAATCGGATTGTTTGTAAACTCTAGTTGGATAATAGCTCCAAATAACGAAAGGCTAGATGTTTATAAGCCATTGTACCCTTTTTGTCTATGAAAAGGAGACCTTTTGTAATGACCATTTCTTAAGAGTATTTGATTTATAATAAGAGTTTATTCTTGTGTTTAAGGGCACCATACCTTATGAACCTTGGATAGATCTTGAGTTGATTGGTTTACACTTAAAGCTTGTTTTTATGAACTAAAATCTTCAGGAGGGTTTAACTTGTAGAAACAATAGATTAGATCACTATCTAATTATCACAACCAACATGTTCTCAAGAGTTATCACATCACTTGTGTAATCAAAGTAGAAAACTAGTTTAAACAAGCGTAGTTTTTTAATTTATTGAATTTGCTTATTACTTTATTTGCTCACGTTTAGATAAGTACTTAGAGACTAATTTTTGATTCACTCACAAATCCCTGCGAACGATCCCGACTTACCATCATATCTTGCTATAACGGACGAGTACACTTGCTCGTCTGTGTTGTTTCTAGATTTGGTAATTCACTTTTATAAATTTAAAACTTGCACTAGCAAAAACGTACATCAAGTTTTTGGCGCCGCTGCCGGGGATTTTGATTGTGTTTTCTCTTTAGTTTTTACAAGTTCTTCACTTTTCGTGTTCGTTTTCTAAAAAAAAAAGTTCACGGAATCATCCAACCGATCTGTTTCTCATCCAACCGAACCGGTTACAGTTTTTTTTTTATTTTTACGAGAGTTCAGCCGAATCGGTTCGTCGCCAACCGAATCGGTTGCCTTTTCTGTTTTAGTAATTTTCATTTTTCGTAGTTCTTTTGTTTAGGTACTTGCCTATATTCTTTTGGTAGTTGTATGAGCACTCGTTCTACTACTAAAAAGCTTACGTCACCTTTGTCTAATCCCGAAAGTTTGTTTCGTAAGAAGAGATCTTCATCTATTTTTAATTGGTTTGATAATCTTTCCGAAGAACATCCCATTTCAAATCTTTTTGAATCGATACCAATACCCATAACCATGGCTGACGATCAACCCATGTGGGCCGCAAATCGAACTGTAGCACCCACTCCTGGATCTGCTATTGTTGTTACCAACCTTGGTGAAAACTTTACCGTTAAAGGTCACCATCTTTCCATGATCAAAGACTGTCAATTTGATGGCCGTTCGCGGGCCGATCCGCATAAACACATTGCCGAATTCATTGAAATTTGTGGCATGTTCCGTTATGGAGAAACCAATGTCGATGCTATTAAGCTTAAACTCTTTCCATCATCACTTGCTGGAGATTCCAAAGTGTGGTATAACGAATTAACCACAGGAACTATCAATACTTGGGAGGAGATGAGGCAAGCTTTTGTAAGCCGATTCTTTCCACCTGCCATGTTTGTTAGATTAATGGGAGAAATCCGTGCTTTCACCCAAAATCCTAACGAATCTCTTGTTGAAGCTTGGCTTCGTATGAAAGATTTACTTCGAAGTTTTTATGGTCATAATTTAGGAAAAGGAACGATAATCCAAATCTTTTATCATGGTTTTGATGATTCATCACAAGCAATTCTTGATGCCGGAGGAATTTTTCTTTACAAAACTCCTAACGAGGCATATCAACTTCTTGAGGATCGAGTACTCCTTAAACTCGATTGGTCAAAAGATTCCAAAACCAAACCTTTGCGAAAAACCGTTGCTTTTGTCGACAGTTCAGATAATTCGAAACTCATGGAGAAAATAGAAGCTTTGACTTCTAAAATCGACTCGCAATACAAAGATATTAAAGGAGAAATGAAAGAAATGCGAGATGGCTGTAATAATTGTGGAGGAAATCACACATCATCTGAGTGTGATGACCAACCTATGAATAGACCCATTGAAGGGGAAGCTAATTATGTCCAAGGAGGATATCGTGGAGGAGGTTTTCGTGGTAATTATTACGGAAGAAGTTCTGGAAATTGGCAAGATCGCCAACAAAGGGATAACAACCGTGATTCTCA
The DNA here is from genome assembly GCA_014162995.1 of Artemisia annua. Classification (NCBI taxonomy): domain Eukaryota; kingdom Viridiplantae; phylum Streptophyta; class Magnoliopsida; order Asterales; family Asteraceae; genus Artemisia; species Artemisia annua. Next base: position 85,248 of record LBNU01005198.1, on the reverse strand, counting down.
ACCTCGAGTAGACAACCAAAACCAACCAAATTCTGATAAAAAGGACGAATCTGATTTCGAGAAAATGATGCGAGATTTCGTAATCACTCAAAGAGCCACAAACGAGTTTGTGAAAACTCAATTTTTCAATCTCAAAACCAAAGTTGAACAAGGTCAGAAAAATCATCAAGCTTCTATCCAGGATCTTGAACAAAAATTTGGAAGACTTTCAGATCAATTTTCTTCTCGAGTTCCTGGTACTCTACCAAGTAATACCCAATCTAACCCTAAACCGTCTGGATCTAACGATAAGAACTATCGTCCACCACAAACCAGAAATGAGCATATAAATGCTGTATTCACTCGAAGTGGTCTCTCATATGATCCACCACCTGTTCCTACAGATAATCCTGTCATTTCAGATGAGGAAGAAGAAGAAGCTGAGGAAGAAGCAGCTAAAGAGACACCAACACCAACACCAACACCAACCAAAGAAACTACCGTTACACCAATTAAACCTTACACACCAAAAATACCGTACCCACAAGCCCTAAGAAAAGAGAAAAGAGAAGAGCGTAATAAGAAGTTTATTGAGATGATCAAAGAAGTTAGAATTAACGTACCCCTCGTTGATGTTCTAGCTGGAATGCCCAATTATGGGAAATTTTTGAAAGAACTTCTTAACAATCGAAACAAGTTAGAACAAATTTCCGCTACTGTTCTCAATGCAGAATGCTCTGCTATCATTCAAAACAAAATTCCACCAAAACTCGGAGATCCCGGAAGTTTTCTCATACCATGCACATTAGGAAACAACATCACGTGTGATGCTTTAGCCGATTTAGGTGCAAGTATCAATTTGATGCCATATTCGTTGTATTCTAAACTTTCGATTAATACGTTGAAACCCACTAAAATGAGTATAAGATTAGCCAACCATACATACCAATATCCTGTTGGGGTTGCTGAAAATATGCTTGTTCAAGTTGGTAAATTCGTATTTCCAGTGGATTTTGTCATCTTAGAAATGGAGGAGGACAGTCGAGTACCTCTAATCTTAGGAAGACCTTTCTTAAACACTGCTGATGCAATGATCAAAGTTAAAGGCAAAGAACTCAATCTCGGAGTAGGAGAAGATCGAATCACTTTCTTAATCGATAAAGCAATGAAATATCCAAATTCCGCTGATGACACATGCTATAGCATTGATGTTATTGATGAAGTCACTGAAGAGGAATTAGATGCTTTACTTGACGATTCAAAACCATTCATGTCTACTTCAGAAAAGATCAGTGAAGCAGATTCTGATAAAGAATTTGAGGAATTCATGGAAATTAAATTTGAAGATGAGAAAGAAGAAGAAGAGGAGAAATTCGAAGATATCACTGAAAAAGATCAAATGAAAATCAAATCTTCTCTAGAAGAACCACCCATTGATTTGGAACTCAAACCTCTTCCCAATAATCTTGAATATGCCTATTTAGAAGGAAATTCTTTTCTTCCGGTAGTCATATCGTCGTTGCGCGAAGCCAATCAAAAAGAACGACTTGTCTCTGTTCTTAAGAAGCATAAACGCGCTTTTGCGTGAAAAACTTCTGACATACCAGGAATTAGTCCGGACTTTTGTAAACACAAAATCAATTGTGAAGAAGGTACTAAACCCGTTGTGGAAAGACAACATCGACTCAACCCAAATATAAAAGAAGTTGTCAAGAAAGAAATCATTAAACTTCTTGATGCAGGAATTATATATCCTATCGAGGATAGCCCATGGGTGAGTCCAGTTCATTGTGTTCTGAAGAAAGGAGGAATGACCGTAGTAACCAATGAAAGGAATGAATTAGTTCCTACTAGAACTGTCACTGGATGGCGAGTATGTATTGATTACAGAAAACTGAATAAAGCCACAAGGAAAGATCATTTTCCTCTACCATTCATGGATCAAATGCTCGAAAGATTAGCAGGGAACAAATACTTTTGCTTCCTTGATGGTTTTTCAGGTTACTTCCAAATTCCTATCGATCCAGCTGATCAAGAGAAAACTACATTTACATGTCCTTTTGGAACCTACGCTTATCGGCGTATGCCCTTTGGTCTATGTAATGCACCTGCAACCTTTCAAAGGTGTATGATCGCAATATTCCAAGATATGCTTGAAACATCTATGGAAGTTTTCATGGATGACTTCTCTGTTTTCGGTGATTCTTTTGAAACCTGTCTTTCCAATCTCGACAAAATGCTTGAGAGATGTGAAGCCGCACACCTAGTTCTTAATTGGGAAAAATGCCATTTTATGGTTACTGAAGGAATTGTGCTGGGACACAAAATATCAAGTAAAGGAATGGAAGTAGACAAAGCAAAGATCGATGTCATCGCCAAATTACCACCGCCCACTAACGTCAAAACCGTTAGAAGTTTTCTAGGACATGCTGGTTTTTACCGCCGTTTTATCAAAGATTTTTCGAAAATATCACGTCCTATGACTAGACTTTTGGAAAAAGATTCTGTTTTTGATTTCAATGCTGACTGCATCAAAGCTTTCGAAACATTGAAGAGTCAATTGACTAGTGCCCCAATCATGGTTGCACCTAATTGGTCACTACCATTTGAACTCATGTGTGATGCAAGCGATTTCGCTGTTGGAGCTGTTTTGGGACAACGTGAAGGAAAACATTTTCGTCCTATATATTTTGCTAGCAAAACACTCAATAGTGCTCAACAAAACTACACGGTCACAGAAAAAGAATTATTAGCCGTAGTTTTTGCATTCGACAAATTCAGATCTTATCTCGTGCTTTCAAAAACGATAGTTTTCACAGATCATTCCGCGCTCAAATATCTGTTTACAAAACAAGATGCAAAACCACGTCTTATTAGATGGATTTTACTACTCCAAGAGTTTGATATCGAAATAAAAGATAAAAAAGGAGCAGAAAATCTTGCAGCTGATCATTTATCACGTCTAGAGAATCCAAATTTGGAAGAACTGAAAGAAAATGAAATTAACGATTACTTTCCAGATGAAACTCTCATGCTGATTGATGATGAGGATGATAGTGACGTTCCATGGTTTGCAGATTACGCTAATTATCTAGCAGGAGATATTCTTAAAAAAGGAATGAGTCACTACCAACGTAGTAAGTTCTTTTCGGAACTAAAACACTATTATTGGGAGAAACCTTACCTTTTCAAGATCTGCAAAGATGGAATGATTCGAAGATGTGTTTCGGGTTCCGAAACAAGAAAAATTCTTGATGAATGTCATCATGGCCCAACTGGGGGACATTATGGACCTTCTACCACCGCTAGAAAAGTTTTCGAAGCTGAATTCTATTGGCCTACGATTTTTAAAGAAGCATACACTCTAGTTCAAAACTGCGATGCGTGCCAAAATTCCGGTAACCTTTCTCGTAGGGATGAAATGCCTCAAAAGAGCATTCAAGTCTGCGAAATATTCGATGTTTGGGGAATTGATTTTATGGGACCCTTTCCTAAATCACACAAACACGAATATATTCTCGTCGCAATCGATTATGTTTCCAAATGGGTAGAGGCTGAAGCTCTTCCTACTAACGATGCACGAGTTGTTGTCAACTTTCTCAAAAAGCTTTTCGCTCGCTATGGAATTCCCAAAGCTTTAATAAGTGATAGAGGATCCCATTTCTGCAACAAACAAATGGAGAAAGTAATGAAACGATATGGAGTTCATCATCGTTTTGCTACAGCTTATCATCCACAAACAAGTGTTCAAGTCGAAAATACCAATAGAGCTATAAAAAGAATACTTGAAAAAACGGTCAAAGACAATCCTGCCGTTTGGTCAAGAAAATTAGATGACGCTCTATGGGCATTTCGTATGGCTTATAAGACACCAATTGGTACAACACCGTACAGACTTCTGTATGGAAAAACATGTCATTTGCCGTTCGAACTCGAACACTGTGCTTATTAGGCATTGAGAAACTGTAATCCTGATTTGAAAATAGCTGGAGAAAAGAGATTCCTGCAATTGCATGAACTCGACGAGTTAAGACTTCAAGCCTATGAAAACTCCAGGCTATACAAAGCAAGAACCAAAGCTTATCACAATAGGAAGCTAAGAATTCGTAAACAATTCAAAGCTGGAGATAAAGTTCTGCTGTTTAATATGAAATATAAGTTTAAAGCTCCAAAACTGAAACCAAAATGGTTCGGACCATATATAGTGAAACATGGATTTCCATCAGGGTATGTTGAACTTTATGACAAACATGGTGGAAGTTTCATTGTAAATGGACATCGAATTAAACTCTATTATGATAAAGAGCAACTAAACTTAATTTCAGACGAAGAAATTTTGTCCGAATCTGAATATGAAGCTATCACATCCATGGCTCCGCACAACAAGGAAATGGTTCCTTGGGCAAAAAATACTGGTTTTATCTATGATGCTCTTCCTAGAGCATGGGAAAAAGTTTCATTGGAAAATATAGATGAAACAGGAGAAGGAATCGTGATAGGAAATGTAGTGTATATTCCTAAAAGGAAGCATAACACTACACCTGGATAATATTTTCGAAGTTTGAGTCCGGCTGAGGACTCGTTAATAAAACAAGCGCTTCGCGGGAGGCAACCCGTGTGTTTATTTTAATGTTTATTTTCAGTGATTCTACTCCAAAGTTTTACCACTTGGTCAAACTTAAGTGTGGGGGTATGTCACTAATTTGAATAAATTGCAATGCTTTTTCTTTTGTTTGTTTTTGTTTCTAATAATACAGGTATTGATGACAAGGAATAAACAATTGGACGGAAGCATGAAAAGCTGAAATCATGGTTTTATTTCTCATTTCCCTACTTTCATACTTTTTAGTTCGTCTATCACATTGAGGACAATGTTCAACTTAAGTGTGGGGGGGGGAGTAGGAAAATAAGAAAATTTAAATTTTGTTTGTCCTATTAAATCTAGTCGTTTTCACGCTTTTAGGAGTAATTTATTAGAATAAACGGACCTATCCACTGGAAATTAGTAATTTTGAAAGAATTGAGATGTGTTCCGATTAATATTGCAATCCATTTTGGATCGATTACATTTGCTAGCACATACTGTAACCCTTTTCACCAAAATTGTGAGGATTTGAGCCTGTTTCATATAAAGCATACATCTTGATGCTTGAATCTTTTGTTATGAGTGTGCCGGTGATTTTAATTATTCCAGAACTTGTGCTTGTAAATCATTACGAAACCGTTGTGAGATTACATTTATTGTAATATAAGGATACATATGTGATAAGAGGCAAATCTTAGGATCTACACCAAATAGCCTTCTTTATTGATTTTTAGCTAGTCACACTGACTGGTTGAACCACATTTTTTTTAACCCTTTTGTTAGCGTTCAATTTTAACGCTAGATACCCTTAGTTACACCTTCTGAGCCTTTTCCTTTCTTTTGATTTAAACCACAAAAATACAAAAAGATTTTACACTTTTTAGCCTAGCCTTTCCCTTTAGTCAAAGTCTTGGTGAGTTGTTAGCTTTGTGAAGAATTATATTATGAATCATGAAGGAAGAATGGAGAAAGTGGAAATTCAAGAACCAACGATCAAAGCAAGTGAAAGTATAGTCATCGTAATACGTATGATGACAAGTGTTATTTTGAGTTTGTTTACATAAAAAAAAATGTGTATTGATAGTGTTATGAACAGCAATAAAGTTATGAAATAAAGCATTGATCGCTAAAGAATGAAGTTCTCAAAGACTACAAGGTTATGATTCAAGGAGGTGAAGCTAATGACATTTGACTATAGACTTGGACTGACTTGTATATTCTTAATCATCACTTACCCATACAATCCCATGTCTTATTCCTACCCTTTAGCTTGGTGTAATTACTAAGTGTATTGGCATGTAGTGACCATCCGAGTTCTTGAAAAGCTAGATTACGTGCCAGCGATCTAAGGATCATCCTTAGTGACCATCCGTTATTTAGTGAATCAAAGATTCGTGCTAGTGATCTATTATGTTAAACACAAGGTATTTGCATTTAAGTTAATTAACCCTTTAGCCTAACATTATAACCCGAATAAAAGACCTCTTTGATATGTAAATTTGGTGCTTACGCTAATCGGTGAAGTTTTGTTTCTGGTACAAGCCTATGGTAATAACTAAATCATGACGGAGAAATGAGTGTGATTTATCATATACACTACCCATATATGAGTGTATGAGTGAATTATATCTTATTATTCTTTCGTGAGGTGTTTAGAAGTGTTAATCACGCAAGAAAATCATTGGATATTGTCAAACATCTCAATATTTCATTTATAAGAGCTTAAACGTAGATGGTCCAACTTGTACTTGTATAAGAAGGATTTCCATCGTAATTTTCAGAATCACTTTCGTTTACCATGTGGATATTTAGTTTTCTTCTAGATTTACTTGAGGACAAGTAAAGTTTAAGTGTGGGGGATTTGATAACGCTCAAAGTTAACATGTTTTTAGAAGCGTTAATAGTGTTTTTATGCATGTTATTTGGTTACTTTTATATGCTTTTGCAACTAAATCGTATCAAAGTATGTTTTTGTAGCATATGTAGCCAAATGTAGGAAAAATGAGGAAAAAGTGAAGAAAATGGAGCACATGCGATTACATGAAGATTCCCAAGTTCAAAGTCCAATTTGTGAAGGAATTCATGAGGAGAAACCGAAGTTTGGTCATTTCTAAGTTCCAAGTTCAGAGTTAACTAAGTGTGGATAGTACATGAAGAAATACACAACAAAGAATAAAGACCAAAATCACTCAGAGTTCACCAACCGATCGGTTGGAGTTCAGCCGGATCGGTTGGTGGTAATTACCACCTCCAGCCGATCGGATGCAACCCGCAACCGATTCGGCTGGAGGAACTGCAGAGAAAACTAACTTCTTGTACACGAATCTTGGTCTTTTGTCTCAAAGTTCTAGGCCCTTCTTAGTGTCTTGTTACCCAAGTTCTAGCATTTATGTTCCTAATTGATTGCTAGGAGTATTTGACAAGCCTAAGGGGACTTCTTACACACAATACACACACAAGTCATAACAACAATTGAAGGAGACATTTACTCTCATTACTACTCTCAATTATTTTCATCTTCAAGCTCTCAACAAGGCAAATTCGTACAGAAAGGACCAGTAGCATTTGGAGAACCAAGGAAGCAACATTTGGAGGCGAAAATCTCAAGGAACCATCACCAATACTTAGGTTATCAATACCTTGTCATTTGTTATCAATTTCCAAGCATTGTAAGACTTATAACCATGAATTCTAATGTTAAATATTCTGAGTTTGTTTACATATTTGCCATGAGTAGCTAGATACCTTTTTACGCTTGTTTGGATGATGTTTTATACTTAGTGATGTAGTGGTTGTGATAACATGTTTTAATTCAATTTCAAGTCAATCCTAAGAACCAATTGTACCTTAAGTTTCATCGTGACATTTGTTAAGTTAAGGTTAACTAATTAGTAATAATTTCAAGGGTCGAAAGATTAAATATTACTTAATTAGTTATAATCATTTGTCTATGAATGATTGTTTTTCACCCATAATTATTCTTAACTCAACAAAGAAACAAGAAGTATAATTGTAATAAGAAAAGCTTTTATAACATCAAATCGGATTGTTTGTAAACTCTAGTTGGATAATAGCTCCAAATAACGAAAGGCTAGATGTTTATAAGCCATTGTACCCTTTTTGTCTATGAAAAGGAGACCTTTTGTAATGACCATTTCTTAAGAGTATTTGATTTATAATAAGAGTTTATTCTTGTGTTTAAGGGCACCATACCTTATGAACCTTGGATAGATCTTGAATTGATTGGTTTACACTTAAAGCTTGTTTTTATGAACTAAAATCTTGACGAGGGTTTAACTGGTAGAAACAATAGATTAGATCACAATCTAATTATCACAACCAACATGTTCTCAAGAGTTATCACATCACTTGTGTCATCGAAGTAGAAAACTAGTTTAAACAAGCGTAGTTTTTTAATTTATTGAATTTGCTTATTACTTTATTTGCTCACGTTTAGATAAGTACTTATAGACTAATTTTTGATTCACTCACAAATCCCTGCGAACGATCCCGACTTACCATCATATCTTGCTATAACGGACGAGTACACTTGCTCGTATGTGTTGTTTCTAGATTTGGTAATTCACTTTAATAAATTTAAAACTTGCACTAGCAAAAACGCACATCAGTAAGATGCTCAAAGATCGAAACGAAAGGATAGGCTCGGAAGGGTGTACTAGGGGTATCGTGTACCAAAAATGGATACATCGCAAAGGGTGTGGGAGAATTACTTGACCAATGAAGTCAATGTAATTATAACAAAAATATACGGGTGTAAAACAATGGGTTAATCCTAATGCCTCTTATCATGTAGTAAATCTTAACTATACGAATGTAGTCTCACTTGTGGATTTGAGATGGTCCTAACGCAAGTTCTAGAATCTAAACGCTACCGGTACTCACATCATAGCACTAAAGATGGGTGCTTTTCCTACCAATTCTAGGGGCGAATCTCACATATTTGGGGTGGAAAATTTTTTAGTGGTACGGTTTTGTGCTAGTCATACAATTTCCTATCCATGAGATGCTCATTAAGATCAAGGTTTCACTTCTAGATGTTGTAAAAAATTTTAAATTGGCGCTAAAATTGTCCTAACAAATATTTCTCTTGGTTTTATTACAAATGTATTATCAAAAAAAGCAAAACATCATGCGTAAGTGTATTCTCAACGGTGCCTTCATTTACCCCCCTTACACTTAAACCGAACATTATCCCCAATGTTCAAATAGAAGACGTAAAAGTAAATAAAATGAAATAATGAAATCAAATACGACCCTGAATCGTTTGATGTGGATAATGAGGTAACATGGTTAGATCTTAGACGAACGCTCATAGCTTCCCTTCCAAAATATAAATCATCTTCTTGTCCAAAATAACCTGTTAACCTGAAAAAGATAAAGGCCAACCTCGCATAAAATCGGCGGTAAAATCTATATACTAGGATATAATGCTTGTGGAATGAATATTTTTCAGAATTCCTGGAGGTTATAATTTAAAGAATTAACAAAACTTTTTAGGTTTCCGGAAGAAATACAAAACTTTCAAAAATTGCAGAAAATTTAAACCTGACGCCGTCAGAATGATCTGACAGAATTCTCATGTTAAGTTTCCGGAAAAATTCTGGAAAAACTAGAGCTTACTTCCTGGAATTCCTGCAAAAATTCATTATGACTCGATACAAGCATTTGACTCAAACAAATACTAATATGTATGATAATTTACATTGTTATGATTCATGTTCATTCGTTCTTATAAACCGATTTAGATTTCCCTTACACTTAGCTTTTGCAAAATACCTTTATATGTAGTTAAGACGAAGTTAAAAACAAAATAAAGCATTTTCACAATTTTATATTTGATACATGAACAATAAACAATAAGAAACAGACACACATACGGAATCAAATAAAAGAAAATAAACAAACAATCAAAAAAATAAAACTTGGGTTGCCTCCCAATAAGCGCTTGTTCTTGTTCGAGTCACGAGCCTGACTCTACCCTTATTTAGTGGAAATAGGGGAGGGTTTTCTTATACTTAGAATTAAGTGCGGGTGGAAGTAGCGATACACACCCTTAGGGTGGAAATATGCCTCGTGAGGAAAGAGTGGTGGATGAATTATATACTCAAAGGGGTATGCTCCTTTCATCATAACCTTACCTAGTTCACTTTGGTCCATGGGTGAATTAAAGTTTTCTCCTAAAAAGGGATCATCTTCTATCAACTTTGAGAGAATCCTAGTTGGAAGTCCATCTTGACCTAATAAACCCGGTTTAAACCCATAATGTTTCTTGTGATCAATCATGAATGGGTGATGTAAGTATGTAAGGTCATGGTTCACTCCTATATTAGCTACCACTCCACATGGCCTAGAGTCTACTTCCTTAATCTTAAAACTACCCGTACTATATGGTTTGATGGATGGATCGGGACCTATTTCAATTCCTAAATTTTCATCCAAGGATGGAAGATTAGGTAACGGTTTTTGTTGAGGCTCCGGTTCATCAAAACTAAGAACTTCCATAGAACTAAAAGAAAGGTCATCACTACAAGTATTCAAACCTATTTCTTCTAGTTGTGTTTGGTCCAAGGGTTCAACCTCTATTGGGGTTCCTATAGTCTCTTCTACTTCTTCCAGGTAGGTCACGGGTGGTGTGTGTTCCTCAATGTGATGGTGGGAGTTGTGGGGTACTTAGGTTTGTGTTTATTTAACTCATCCCGCTTATCCTCATCATGTGTTTTATTTAGTAGAATATAACCCCAAACATGTTCCTGAAGTATCCTCCAAATCCTTCCTCCCTATCTCATTTCAGTTCTAAGTCGCCGATTCCGTAAAGAATCTTCCTCCCAATAACTTGATCACCTGATGTTCAATTGCCTAAAGGATTATCATTGTTTCCTTGAGATTCAAAGTCATTGATCATAAACCTAGGTGCTTTTGCTCAATGTGATCATGTTTCGGCGGCTAAATCCTCTCAATGTGTTTCCTCAAGTTGTGTGTTACGAACCCATTAATTCATTAAACCTTATTTCACGGCGGTTCACGGTTTAGGAGGCTTTCTCAAAATTTTCCAAGGTCTACTAAAAGTGAATTGATCCTAACAAAGACGATTGTTTAAAAGAGGCCACACATGCACACGAATTCATCAAACCTATCAAACTTACACCCATCTCCTCCCCTTGTATATACAATAAGATCACTGTAAGAAATTCCATTGGAACAACCAAGAATCAATCTATCCGAGTAAAACTAATTGTTCTCTATTGTTAGTGGATCTAGAATGGAATTTCATCCGCCATTGGATGACAAATGAAAATGGTTTTACAAACAAAGGGCACAAGAAACAAAGAATAGCCTAAAGAAAACCTAGAAAAATAAAAAAAATCTCACCTAGAAAAAGGAATCTAGTGATGTAGACTAATAAAATAAAAATCTACCTAAACAATAAATATTCCCCGGCAGCGGCGCCACCAGGCAGTGTACCTGACCGATTTAGTATTGGATAGTGGTAAGTACGGGGGATTGATCGTTCTCTCACAGGGAATAGTGTTCGTTAGGATAGAAAAACTACTCTAATAGGTCTAAGGGTGAAGGAAGATTCTTTTTGTATTTTTATATTTTTAGGAAAGCAAGTAAAATCTCGGTTTTGAAAGAGTGGGCGGAATTAGTTGCTAGTCAACTAACCCAATATAACTACAATTGCAAATAAAATAAAATATCTAAACTATTGTAGTTGTGAAAACAATATGGAGAAAAGTGTGTTTACTTAGACTTCATTACTCCCTAACTATCTTTTACCGGTTAATTGATATGTATGTTACTTGTGTGGATGAAGGGTGTATTCCTAATAACTCATGGAGTGGCATACATATCTCTCCACTTCTATGAGCTCTTATCTCCTCCTATGCCATGCACGGCACAACCATAGGGATTGTAAACAGTGGCTCATGCGTTAAATACTACCTTAATAGCCTAGTATGCATTGGCTACATGTTTCCCAAGACGTTCAAGCACGTTACCATAAAGGAGGTTGGCCAGTTTTCTTGAGCCTAACATTGATGGAACAATCATCCCAACAAACAACAACACATCAATTAACCAATAATTAATAAACATTAATTACTGTGATGTAATAATTATTGAACATCCTTGCATTTGAATTCAATAATATGAACTTAAAAACGTCTCTTTGAGTCGTTTTCTATAATTATGACTGTGATCCTCTACGTAACACCCAAATCAAGTCTTCTGGTGTTAAACAAATTTTTGGGGGTGTTGCAGATTGGCATCAGAGCCCTGGTTATAGAGAACCAAGTTTATTTTCAAACACTGGACTATAACTACACTTTTAAACGGATCGGTTACACCACACCATCTTGAGCCCTCCATGCCTACTCAACTACGAAATTTGATTAGAAATGTTACATCTGTTATATGAACTATATGCTAAATGCTAGATTAGCAACTTATGATACTATTAATTGGGGTTATTACAGTACCATGTCTACCCATCACACCACACTACCTCCTCTTCCGAACTTGAGGTTAAAGACACTGCTTCGTCAGTGATCCCACCTGTCACCTCTACACCTTTGGTAACTCCGACAATACCAACTGACAACTCCAACTCTTCGTCAGCCGACGAGAGGCTTGTGTCAACCTGGCGTTGGTCCCCTGACCCAGGAACGGTAACTCCACCCACTTTACCGCTACCACCTCCACTCAATCGGGTTTACCGAGGAAGGAGAGTTAGAATACTTGAACCGTATGAACCTGAGCCTTTCATGAGGCCATTCAGGAGGACACCTACAGGCCCGATACATATCCATACTCCTCGTCGAAGGTATCGACGATTATCACCTAGTCCTCCCCTTGATGTTTTTGGAGCATCACCACAATCATCACCGGGACACTGTGAAGCTATTCCACCATCTCCACCATATTCTCCTCCACGGGATGAACCAGACTTTTGGTTCAACTTACTTACACAAACTTTCCCGGATGTACCTTTTTCCCAAGGGATGGCACCTCCAGGGAATGTTCCCTCTCACCCTCCAGGTTTTCCTCCAAGGACTTATGAAACCGGATAATCTTCAACTAATGCAACAAACCGTGTTACCCCAACTATACCACCACCGGAATATTATGAGAACCAACTTCGAGAACTTGAAGCAAGAATTAGGGGAGTTCATGAATTCCAAAGATGGGAGGTTCAAGCCCTAATGGATGAGATTGCCATGATTAAGGAGCATGCAAGGCACCAGGAATTAAGACAAAAATCAATGCTTTATGTAGTATAAGAAAAACAATACCAAGGATGTGTAATACTTAATAAGTGACTTGTAACGTTTGTGTGTTTTTGGAAACAACAACGGACAACTATTAATGTATATTATGGTATTTGGTTTTTACTACATTTTAATGTTGATTTACATTCCCGTGGTTGATTTTTATCATATGTTGTGAATGGTATTCAAACTTGTCGTGATAATCATATCCATGTATGTTGTGAATTGTATTCAAACATGTTGTGATTGTGTTGTTAATGACGGGGATATCATGATGTTTAGGTATTGAAAATGATGTTTTAAGATGTTGGAAAGGATGTTTGAAAAGTGTTCAAAACTAAGAAGATTATGGTTCTTTATGTAGAAAGAAAACTTTAACCAAGGGGGTTTCGGCAATTACTTAATAACAAGGATAAACATAAGAAATTTCAAGCCAAGCTTTTGTTGATGATGAAAAGCTATAGAAATTTCAAGCCAAGCTTTTGTTGATGATGAAAGGCTATAGATTTTCCAAGCCAAGCTTTTGTTGATGATGAGAGGCTATAGATTTTTCAAGCCAAGCTTTTGTTGATGATGAAAGGCTATAGATTTTTCAAGCCAAGCTTTTGTTGATGAAAAGCTATAAAATTCACGCCAAGTTTTTGGTAAATGACAAAAAACTAGAAATTTCAAACCAAGTTCTGTAGATGGTAAAGAAGCACGCAATTTCAAGCAAAGCTTTTGTAGATGATGGAGGAATATGAAATTGCAAGCCAAACATTTTGGAAAGAAAAAAAAAGGGAGAGAAGGATTTCAAGCCAAGTTTTTGGTGGTTGATGAACAAGTAGAAGCCTTCAAGCCGAGTTTGTATAGATGATGAATCATTGTGTCTCGTAGTAATGTTACAACCAAGTTAGAAACTTAGAAAAATTTGGGTTTAAAATGGACACAAATGGTGTAATTCCAATAACAACAACATCATCATTATGTAAATTTGCTTGAGATATTCCAGCATGGAAAAACTAAACTTACATTTCTAATGATCTTGACAGAAAATGCCTCGCACAAGAAGAGCAGCTGCCTCACCTGAGCCAACTCCAACTCCAACACCAACACCAACGCCAGCATTAGGATCAATTCCACCCTTGACTCCAGAAGATATCCAGAAAATGATTGCTGATGGCCTGGCTGCTGCACTTGGAAACCAACCCACACCTGTGAACCGCTCCAGCAGTGCTAGCGGAACTGCTGAAGAAGCAACCACTATTATCCCACGAAAGTGTACCTATAAGGATTTCATGGGCTGTCAATCCACTTACTATAAGGGTACTGAATGAGCTACTGCCCTTGCCCGCTGGTTTGAACGCTCTGAAATTGTGTTTATGAGAAGTGGCTGCCCCGAGAACTGTAAGGTAACCTATGCAACAGGGACACTATTGGATGAAGCCCAATCATGGTGGAATGCTATAGTCCAAAACATGGGAACCGAAGAAGCTTATCAGATCACTTGGGGTGAATTCAAGAAAAAAATCCTTAAAAAATACTGTTCGAGGTCTGAAATCAAGAAGTTGGAAGATGAATTTCATTACTTAAGGGTAAAAGGAGTCGAACTGAGAGCTTATAACCGCCGATTTCAGGAACTAGCTGTGTTATGCCAAGGTGTTGTGCCTGACTTGGACAAAACCCTGGAAAAGTACATTGAAGGTTTTCCTCAAAGTATAGAAGGAAATGTTACTGCTTCAAAACCTGCAACTCTTGATGAGGCAATGAAAATTGCTCAAAGGCTACTAGACAGGGAAATTAAGCGGAAGTCCACCGCGGAACGAAGTGAACTCAAGCGAAAGAATGATGATAGGAGAATTGTCCTGCATGGCAGTAGTAGGAATGCTAACAATGGATGCAACCATAACTATCATAACACCCACAATTCTCATCACCATAAACAGAACCGTAGGCAGGAAGCTGCCAAGGCATATGTGACCATTTCAGGATATAACGGCGACAAGCCCCTGTGTAATAAGTGCAAGCTGCACCATACTGGCCCCTGTTTCGCCAAGTGCGGAAAGTGTCAAAGGATAGGACACATGACTGCCAACTGCAAGGCCACCGGAGCCAATTCACAGCCCGTGGCCGAAGTGTGCCACCGTTGTGGAGAAAAGGGACATTTCAAGAACCAATGCACTAACAGAAATGCTGACTACCCTGCACGTGCTAGAGTGTACGTGATGGGAGATAGAGATACACCAAGGAACCCTAACGTTGTCACGGGTAAGTTTTTAATAAATCAGCATAGTGCAAGAGTTTTATTTGATTCGGGTGCTGATAAAAGTTTCGTAGATACTACTTTTGCTTCATTGCTAAACATTGTCCCAACTAAATTAGATACCACTTACGAAATTGAGGTAGCTAATGGAACCTTGATCGGAACTAACACCGTACTCCTAGGTTGCACCATAACCTTACAAAACCAACCTTTCCTTATCAACCTAATGCCTATTCAACTTGGTAGTTTCGACATCGTTGTTGGAATGGATTGGTTATCCAAACATCGTGCCAGGATAGTTTGTGATGAGAAAACAGTTCACATTCCACTAGAAGGCAAAACTCTCGTTGTTCAAGGCGATCGGAGTAAGAACCGATTTGTAATCATCTCATTTATTAGAACGGTGAAGTACATGAACGACGGATGTCAAGTGTTTATGGTACAAATGGCTGAAGACAAGTCGGAGAAGAAGCGACTTGAAGATGTACCTGTCGTAAGGAATTATCCCGAGGTGTTTCCCGAAGACTTGCTCGGTCTTCCACCCGTTCGGCAAGTCGAGTTCCAAATCGATTTGGTGCCAGGAGCGGCACCTGTAGCAAAAGCACCCTATCGATTAGCACCCTCCGAAATGAAAGAGCTATCGGAGCAGCTAAAGGAGCTGTCGGATAAAGGATTTATTCGCCCAAGTTCCTCACTTTGGGGAGCCCCGATATTATTTGTTAAGAAGAAGGACGGATCATTCCGAATGTGCATTGAGTATAGGGAGCTAAACAAGTTGACGGTCAAGAATAGATACCCACTACCTCGCATTGATGACTTATTTGACCAACTGCAAGGGTCGAGCGTATACTCAAAGATTGACTTGAGGTCGGGATATCACCAATTGAGGGTTAGAGAAGAGGATATTCCAAAAACTGCTTTCAGAACGCGCTATGGACATTATGAGTTCCAAGTAATGCCATTTGGTTTAACCAACGCACCAGCAGTATTCATGGACTTAATGAATTGAGTATGCAAACCAAACTTAGATAAGTTCGTGATTGTGTTCATAGATGACATTCTCATTTACTCTCACAATCAAGAAGAACATGCCAAACATTTGGAAACCATACTCGAACTACTCAAGGCAGAACAATTGTACGCAAAATTTTCCAAATGTGAGTTTTGGATCCCAAGTGTACAATTCCTTGGACATGTCATTGACAACAAAGGCATTCACGTGGACCCTGCCAAGATTAAGGGTGTTAAAGAGTGGTCGTCTCCTACAAACCCCACAGAAATTCGGCAATTTCTAGGACTTGCTGGTTATTACAGGAGATTCATCGAGAATTTCTCCAAGATCGCGAAGTCTCTAACGGAACTGACACAAAAGGACAAAAAGTACGAGTGGGGAGAGAAGCAAGAAAAGGCTTTTCAACTCCTTGGAGCGGTTGTTTTCGCTCTCAAAATTTGGAGGCATTACCTCTACGGTACCAAGTGTACGGAGTACACTGACCACAAGAGTTTACAACACATCCTCGATCAGAAAGAATTAAACATGAGGCAACGAAGGTGGTTAGAACTACTTAGTGATTATGATTGCGAAATCCGTTATCACCCCGGAAAGGCCAACGTTGTAGCCGATGCCTTAAGCCGGAAGGAACGTGTTAAACCTCTTCGAGTACGATCGCTAGGAATGACGAACTGCTCCCCTCTACCCGCACAGATCTTACAAGCACAAACTGAGGCTCTCAAAGAAGAGAACCGACCATATGAATAGATCTATGGTATGCCGGAAAGTAAGAATGGCTTCGTGAAACGAGCCGACGGAACATTGTGTTTTGGGGAAAGAAGCTGGATCCCGCAACATGGAGGTATTCGAGACCTCATCATGCACGAATCGCATAAATCCAAATACTCCATTCACCCTAGAGCTAACAAGATGTACCAAGACCTTAAGAAACTATACTGGTGGCCTAACATAAAAGCGGACATTGCTGAGTATGTCAGAAAATGCTTAACATGCTCAAGGGTCAAGGCAGAATGCCAACGTCCATCGGGATTGCTTACTCAACCCGAACTTCCTATTTGGAAATGGGAACAAATTACCATGGATTTTATCACTAAACTCCCACGAACAACCACTGGTTTAGATACCATTTGGGTCATTGTTGACCGACTCACGAAATTTGCTCATTTCTTACCCATTTGGGAAACCGATGAGGTAAGCACACTTGCGTATTTATACCTAAAGGAAATCGTGACCCGACATGGGGTACCCATTTCAATTATCTCCGATAGAGATAGCCGTTTCACCTCAAACTTCTGGCAATCCCTGTAGAAAGTTTTAGGCACACGCTTAGACATGAGCACCGCGTACCATCCCCAAACGGATGGGCAAAGCGAAAGAACAATACAAACGCTAGAAGACATGTTGCGGGCATGTGTGATTGATTTCGGCAAAGGATGGGATAAACATTTGCCGTTGGCCGAGTTTTCATACAACAACAGCTATCATGCCAGCATTAAAGCGGCACCATTTGAGGCACTTTATGGTCGAAAATGCAGATCTCTAGTTTGTTGGGCTGAAGTTGGGGAAGCTCAAATCACTGGACCCGAGTTAATCCTCGAAACCACTAAAAAGATCGTCAAGATCCGACAACGGTTGCAAGCTGCCAGGGATAGGCAGAAAAGCTATGCTGACGTGAGACGAAAACCAATTGAATTTCAGGTTGGAGACAGGGTCATGTTGAAGGTATCACCTTGGAAAGGAATTGTCCGCTTTGGAAAGCGCGGGAAACTAAACCCACGATACATTGGATCATTCAAAATCCTAGAAAGGATTTGTCCTGTGGCATATAAACTTGCCTTCACGGAAGAGCCCATAGAAATTATGGACCGTGAAGTGAAACGATTGAAAGTCAGCCGCATACCTATTGTCAAAGTTCGTTGGAACTCCCAAAGAGGACCCGAGTATACATGGGAGCGCGAGGACAAAATCCGCGCCAAATACCCGCACCTGTTCACCGAGAACACCTGTGACACAATGCAAACTTAAATTCTGGGATGGAATTTGAATGATGGGTAGGTACTGTAATATCCTGAGAAAAACCCCAATTATTACCAAACACTAAACATGAAGTAATTGTATGTTACTGTTCATACACCTATTTTTGGGCAGAAATTTAAACTTTTTGTTTACACTATGCAACTCTGAATTATTATGTGCTATGTGATTCACAACTACCATGAATGAGCTCACACGCAACCCACAATGACCTGGACAAGGAACAACGTAACTATGGACCAGTTTTGATCACAAGTGCCACTCTTTGCACTCACAACTCCCACATATGAGGTTGGCATCTCAGTGGAACCTACAATACCCACATATGAGGTTTCACCTCAGTGGACCCTTCAAAACGAATACGAGTTATACTACACTCTCATGGGACCCACAACTTCCACATAACTAGATTACATCCAAGTGGGCCCCACAACTAAAAAATATAATATAATATTCACTGTAGGACCCACATTGTTCACACGTGGGCCCCACATGACCAGACTTGGTCACACAACTCTCATTGGGCCTATACGACCCAATACAAAACACATGAGCCCAAATCCATTACACGGATCATATCTAAACTAAAATTGGGCCTAAGGAACTCCTAAGCCCACCACAAGCCCAATCCAAGAACTAATATAACATACGAATTCGTAAGCCTATGCGCCTTTGGTTTGACCTTCGTGTTCGCGATTCTTACACACAACCTATGGAACAAAAGGCTCTATCTCATTCTTGGCACCCAAAATAATCGAGATCAGCTAATAACTAACGTATATATGAATAGTAAACGATGGCCAAATCATAGTGAAGTCACACACTTTTCCAAACGTACCCAACTTTGGTCACATTATGCTAAACGCTTTTCTATTGATCCTAATGAGTTCTAAACTCTTTCAAATGACTTCCTAAGTGTCTCTCATTAACTCACAACTCACAAAACTCACAAAAGTGCCCTATCTGAATTTGTTGTCTCGTTATATATACAAACGTACACATAAACATTCCAAAACATGCACGAGACAACGTGAGACATTCCAAGGCATTTAGAAACTCCTCATTACTCATTTTAAGACATTCTACCTATGCTAAACACAACTCTAAGCTCTCGAGGACTCACAACCAACATTCCGACCTATAACTATTTATTTTTTGTCACGATATATCTCATTTGGACTCCTAAGCGTACCATAGCTTCTACAACTCTCACAAACTACTTTACTACCTTGATAAAGCTATCAATAATAAATTTTAGCACCTCTAGACCAAAACTCGATCAAGAACTTATGTTTTGGTCACGTTAACATGTCAAACGGACCCTTTGAGTTCTCTACTACAAAACGTACCCATATAGTACTCCCTACTTGATCTCTTGACCAACAGAAGACCTAAGGACCTCAACACCACCCTTACTCACTCGTTACTAGTCCCATACGAAATTAAATCAGGTTTCTAGAACCCCTATCCTCGTCATCACATGAAACCGACTCCATAAACACTTGGGATAGCAACTTGGATCCAATCAAGCATTCTACTTCCCTCCCCCTACTCTCCTACTCGTTACCATCTTCCAAATATTATCTTTGTTTCTTCAACTTGTCCCTATCCATCGTATACACTCTCATGCAAATCATTTCACGTAAAACTCATAACAAAACTCATTCACAAACCTCTCTTGTTCACTGACTTTGTACCAAGAAGAAAGAAGAAGCCACAAGCTCCTCTCAAGCTCTTAAAATCTCACCTTGAGTCCCTCCTAGATTCTTGATGTGTTAGAGATCAAGCCACAAGCCTACGAGTCCTCACCAAGCTTCCTCAGCTCATAATCTTCCCACCTTTGAAGGTGTAGTAAGCAACTCTCAACACTTAGCTTATTTTTCAACTCATTTCCATGTTTTCTATTCGATTACAACAACAACACTTTGGCCAAATTTCTCTTATATCTCGTTAAGCTCATGCCCTACAAAAACTCTCACTCACATCTCTATATACATATAAAAGAAGCCATGAACTTATTACAAGCTTAACCTAACTCTAAGACACTAAAAATCACACGTTTACAAGTTCACAAGACCTATATCGAAAACTGTTTATATTTTTCTAAGTGTTTTCAAGGGATTTCACCAATATACTTTGGTCTTGTTATTTGGAATTCATATGTACAACTGATGCGTGGTTTTGTGACCTTACAACAGGTTTCACCTCTCAAGGGATCTCAAGAGGCTTACAACCCCACCAGGCAGTGTACCTGACCGATGTAGTATAGGATAGTGGTAAGTACGGGGGATTCTTCACTTTTATGCTCCAAAAACGTCAAAATATGCATGTTTTCCAGAATTCCTCTCAGAAGTACCTAAAATGACAAAAGGAACGATTTAGGGCAATATTTGATCACATTTATACGAATTAAGGCTTAAATGACCCCTTAAAAGCGTAACACTTTTCGTCTCATCAACAACCTATACATATTTTTGTACAAACTAAATCTTTGGAACCTATACAAACAAGCTACACCAAGCTCACTCCCTCACAAGCTCATATAAGCTGATTCACAAGCTCAAAGCTTGAGCCCTTCAGTCGTTCACAGAAACAACCAAACACCCTTAATGGGCTAAAGCCCATCAAACTCACTTCTTGTTGTGGCCTGTTTCACAGCCCAACAACACTCACACTCATTTTGGCAAGGACCAACATGAGCCCAAGAACCATCTAGACCAGTTGGAAGCCCACTGGACCCATAGAAGACCCAATGGGCCTTAACAGATCGCTTCAGGCCCAATAACACTTAAATAAACTCATAATAAGCTATAAGCTCTAATAAGCTAAATGATAAGCTACCACAACATTTTCTAAGCTTCTGGGAACTTAACAAACTACTTGGAATAAGGTCATAAGCTAAAATGGTAATTTGGACTAAAAATGCAATATATATAAAGTCAAGGGACTAAAACTGTCAAATTGGAAATTAAGGGTTAAAACTATAATTTTTGTAAGTTAAGGTTACAAACAGTAAATATAAATTATTTTGAGTCACTTGTGTAAATTTGAAGGTATAAGGACCTAAACTGAACATTTTATATAGAAAGGACTATTTTTACAAAGTTTCCAAACTACAAGGACTAAAACTGTAAATTCTGTAAACCTAGTGTTAAAACAGTATATTCAGAATATTTATGTCATTATTGTACCATTTTGATATTTTGGGTACTAAAAATGTAAATATACTTTCATAAGGACTAAAAGTGTCAACTTTGAAAGTACAAGGACTAATTATGTAAATATTGGAACAAGAGTGTCAAAACTGTTATTTTGACAAATTAAAGTTATAAATGGAATAATTATAAACTTTTAGTACTTGAATGTCATTTTATAAACTTATGGGTTATAAATGTAAACTTTATAAAGTATAAGGGTTAAAGTTGTAATTTCACTAAACTTGGTAAAATGGTTATTTTGATAACTAAAAGAGAACTAAAAGTGAATACTTAAAGTACTAAGATAATAAAAGATCACTTTTTCATCTATCCTGCTGATATGTCACTTTCACAAAGCTCAAGTACTGAAACTATAAAGTTTCACTACTAAGGACTAAACTACAAACTTTCTGAAACCCGAAGGGTCATGAACTAAAAACTCCCAAGTTAATGAAACGTAATGAACACTCTTTCCACTGAACTCTGCACCCTGATAGGGTGCGCAACTCATAAGTCTGGCAAGACTTATCATCAATACACATAAAGACAAGACAATATTATGTATAATATTGTTTTTGTACTTTAAGCATTATACATAACTACAAACCAACTCTACTATAAGAAACTGAGGTTTCTCATATTATCCAGGTTGCGTGTTGGAGCCATTCCCCAGTTGCACTTGACATACTTATTTGCCTACATACACACTCATTCAAGGTGAGAATATAGTCCCACACTTTTTACATGTTTTACAAAACTATGTGGGTGAGATACATGCTACACTACATGAACACAAGTCTCGATCAAGTATTTTCCACTATTGTATGCTAACTAAATATTGCATAAGACACTACGCCAACTTGAAAGTCCCTTTCTATCATGAACCTTAGTCATTTGCGAGTGAACGCGAATAACTGTGATAGATCTATTGGTTCTTGACAGACCCATTTGTTTTAGCCGGCTCTTGGTAGACAAATGCACTTTATTTGACACACTAGGAGAACTGGCAAACTCCTCACCAAGGGCACCTTATACTGTGTAGATGTCATTGCGATGGCTCACATACTTGTTAAATTGTGTTCATGAGACTTATGGCAATAAGCATACGAAACTAACTACTATCTACTTATGAAATACTTGAGTGTGTTCATCTGATTTTAACTATAAATGCTATAGATTTACTCAACAATTTTGTTGACTTTTAGCATTTTTTCTCAGGTAATTTAAGCAAGCTCAGGAGGCATGGAGTGGGCATTTGACCTTTGTGTCGGTGGTGTAACATTAATAAACAGTCATTTTCAAAACATCAATGTGATGTAATAATTATTGAACATCCTTGCATTTGAATTCAATAATATGAACTTAAAAACGTCTCTTTGAGTCGTTTTCTATAATTATGACTGTGATCCTCTACGTAACACCCAAATCAAGTCTTCTGGTGTTAAACAAATTTTTGGGGGTGTTGCAGATTGGCATCAGAGCCCTGGTTATAGAGAACCAAGTTTATTTTCAAACACTGGACTATAACTACACTTTCTTATTTAGAGTATTAGAAGTATCTTGTTATGTAAGCTTTTTCGCCTATATAACGGGCTGAGATATGGGATTCACCCATATCCTTTGTACTTAAAACGTTTTTTGGAGTAATATATTTACCGGGTCTTTTGACCTTTTACCCAAAAATGGTTACTAACTATATATATTTCAAAATCAATAATTAACTCTTAATTTTTTTTCATATGATGCAAACATAAAATAAAATGTACTCATTGGGAATTGTATATTTACATCATATTTAATTTAAAACCGGGATCTTTGCACTTTTTCAACCGAGCTCTATGCCCTTTTTCGTAGTAGTGCTAGCAAGGAGCTAGGGGAAAGAGACTACAACGAGGAGGAAAGGGCACTTCGAGGATTTGAAAACTACTCAACCCAATTATGACTTTCTTCCTACTCCTATTTGAAATTTGATTATAGAAAAACATCTTCACATCAGTAAGGCTTATCTCTTTCTTTGGTCTCTGAGAAGAAAACACTGTTTCGTTGCAAAATTTCCAAAGAATCCATAAGGTTGACTGGATCACGACATCAAAAGATATATGGTGAGGGTGGGGCAGATTTGAATGCTGAGCTAAGGTGATCACGTCCAAAGAGACACAATAGTAGCATAGGCAGGAGGTTCCACCATTTTCGAATCTCAAGCTAGCCACGTAATCTTTGCAAAATGTGCAAAAATGTGATTTTTTGTATCCAAGTATTCGTCACATATAGGACATCTTACCGATGGCAAGTCAATCCCATGTTTTTCAAGGTTTAAATGATTCGGAAATCACTCATTTGCAACCCGCCATGTGGTGATATTTACCTCAATGGGAACTAACTTGTTCCATCTAGTAATGGAGTTGTCCAAAGAAGGGACTACATTAGTAAGTGTTAGGAATACGTTTTTTTTGTATAAGAAAGATTCGGTCACCCCTGATATGATTAAGCATTGATTAGCTCGTAGTATTTACAATAGTTAGTTAAACGTAGTTTAGAAGTAGATTAGTTCGCGGAAGAAGGACGGGTCTTTACCCACTGTATACCTGATCCGCAGCCTAAGTGGCACGCCCTAGTGGCAAAACCCATGTACATATAAGCCCTCTCCATCCTTGGAGAGGGTAAGCCTTCTCATAATCTCATTTTCTTTTTCTTTTTTTTGGTTTTCTCTCAAGGCTTCACCCCTTTCTCTCTCTAACTTTCTCCCTCTACATTTCTTTCTTTTCTTTCTTATATGCAACGAACCAAAACCACAAGGATGAGCGTGTTTGATGATGTTATCTAGTGTTCTACAATTGGTATCAAGAGCCATGGTTACATCCTAGGGATTGTAGGACTTGTGGTGTATGGTTTGCTTTGGTTTCTATTAGTTCAGGAAGGTTTTATTCATATTAGAACTTGTTCGTGGTGATTCTTGTGTTATTTCTTGTACTTCTTGGATTAGAAGGGTTAGATTCATCAAGTTTATAAGTTGGTTTGGCTAGATCTTACGTTTGTGAAGTGTACGTGTGATTTTGGACCATTTTTCTTGGCAGCGGTTTTCTCCTCAGTAACTTGTTCTTGGCAGCGGTTAGTTTGGGATTATAGCGGTTAGTGTCAGCGGTTAGTACACTGTGTCAGCGAACATAATGCTGTACTTTGTACTATTTCAGCGGTTTGCTACCTGCGGTTAGCTCCTCTAGCGGTTTTCTTTGTCAGCGGTTACCTTTTCAGCGGTTACCTTTTCAGCGGTTTACTTTTCAGCGGTTTACTTACTAGCGGTTACTCTGTCAGCGGTTACTTTTGTCAGCGGTTATCTTCTGTCAGCGGTTAGTTTCTGTCAGCGGTTAGATCTGTCAGTGGTCACTGGTTAGGGGTTTGACCAGATTCCAGCGGTTTGACCAGATTCTAGCGGTTTGACCAAAGTTGACTTTTTACGTTAAAACTTCAAACGGCCATAACTTTTGAACCGTAACTCCGTTTTCAGCGAAATACCTGTCAAAACGACCGGAACAGGCTGAATGTTGTGAGGTTACACCACGAAGTCGTGAAACGAATTTTTTGAGGCCCAAATCACCTCCGGAGTGAAGTTATTGAGGTTTTAAGTTTTCTGACCATAATTTCACCATTGCAACTTGCATCAACCAAACGAAATCACACCGCTGGTTGATAACTCACTGATAGGTGATCAAGTTGTTGTGAGTTGACAATACGCTGCAAGTTGAATAGTTCTGTGATTTGAGATTGGTTGCGATTTGAGTTGTTACAACTTGTCCAATTACAATCTGACGTTGCGAGTTGATTCTTGCAATTTGACTAATTGTGATTTGACTTGGTGTGATTTGACTCGTTGTGACTTGAATGAGATTACTTACTGTACCTTGCAAAGTTTATAATCTCACACTCGATCACTAAAGAACTCATCGTCAGTTCTCGGTTTAAATCATAGAATTGTAAAATCCCATGCACGTTCACAATCATGTCTACCAATTCAGATTCTGTCATCTCGGAGATACTCAAGTTGTACGACATGGACGATGAACTTAAGATTCACAAAAAAGTACAACTGACAAACGATTCTGATCAGACAACCGTTTTCGAGTCAGATTATACTGAGATGGAATCGTCATGCTCGAGTTCTCAAGAGAAAGAGTTTCATCAGCCACAAAAATTATTCAATAACGCAGAGAAAAGCTGCATAGACTGCTTCCGACAACTTCATTCACACCTCTCGGTGCTTTTAAAAGGAACTGAATTCATAATGGGATACGAACGTGCATTTGCAACACTCTTTGGTCAAGATGTTCAGATCTACACGGACACAATGATTCTTAACATAGATCAATTGCAACAACAACTTGACCAAGGAATATCTTCCAACACTGGATCCATGGCTACTTTACAAACAACTCCAAGTGTTCTTTGATTCAAAATTCACTCTGGAGTATGACCATTACAGTGAGATGGCTAAAAAGTGCTTTGCTGATCACACGGGAATTGAGGTTGACACGTTCAGAGATACACCATCCAACTCATGGGTGATGTTAAGGCGTTCATTGAGGAAAGAGCACAACACATACTTTTGGATGACGACAACGTGAAGGGATCTCTGGTACAATCATGTGATGGTATTCACGATTCGGGTAAAGATTTGGATGTTGGGTTAGGTGTCACGATGTGCAAAGGATCAGAGACTGATAAGATTGACACTACCAGCAGTTCAGTGACTCTAGTCACCCATGGCATGGATGCAGATTTTAGACCGGTTAATGAACAAATGTCATGTGCTGAGGTACCCTTAACTGTTCAACAAAATGTGCTCTCTAATGAACGACAGCATACTGATCAAATCAAATTCAATTATGACACAAATTTGTTGGAAAAGACTGATAGCAATACCATGTCTAATTCAACAAATATGAGTCATAAAGGGGGAGAATGTGATCAGGATGCTGAACGTGACGACTTGTTAAGTTATGTGTTTATGGTTGATGCTTTTAAATCAAATGATATGGTTAATAAAGAAGTTTTTAATGAACTTTCAAAAAGATTTTTACAGCTTGAAAAACATTGTATTTCTCTTGAAATTGCAATGCAACAAAAGGAAGAAAGTCTTCAGATTAACCAAGCATGTAAACATCCGGAACTTCCTGATTTCTGTGAATTCTTTATGATTAATGATTTGAAAGCTCAGCTTGAAACAAGAACTTGACAATCAAAAACCTGAAAAAATGTATTACTGAGTTGTGTGATATGCATAATGAAGTTAAGGCTAAACATGAATGTGCTGCTATTGAGTTGGAACAAAATGTGGCTATGTTACTTGTGGAAAATGAGTCTTTGAAAATGAAGTGTAAAAATCTTAACGAGACAATCAAAGTAACAAGAACTAAGATGTTAGATCAAACAACTTCTTTGATTGCCCAAAATAATGAATTCAAAGCTCAACTCATGGAAAAGGGTTTCACTATTGCAGCATTAAAAAATGAGCTAAGAAAAGCAACAGGGAATAGTGTGAACACTAAGTTTGCAAAACCATCAATCTTGGGGAAACCGGTTTTACCATCGAATAGAAACCATTCAGTTGTTAGACAACCAACTGTGTTTAGATCTGAACGACCAAAATTTTCGAAAACTCGGTTTGCCTCCCAAGTTGATGCGGAACAAGTTTTGACAAAACCAGTCACTACACATTATTTGCCTAAGACTATTGCTTCTAGTTCTGCTAAACCTCAACATGTAGCCACTCCTGCTCTCAGCTCCTCTAGGATTAGTTCGAAAATAGTGTCAAAACCAAGCATTAAGACTCAAAACACTTATGATATAAATGTCTTGCACAAGAACTATGAACTAGAAAAAGCTAGGAAAAGGGCACTGCTTCATAAGGATGGTATCTTAGGTTCACGACCTTGTATGATGCCTCCTAGGTTATTGAGGAACACTACTAAGATGCAACCAGATAAATCCAGGATTTGTAGTAAGTCATATATCATGCATAAGAAGCAAAATGAACCTAAAACTCCTCCTAGGTGGTTACAAACTGCTAAATCAGTAGAGACTAGGAATAACGTTAAGTCTCTCGCTATGCATAAGACACTTAGCAATCCTAGATCTTGCCAAAAGTGGATGCCAACTGGTAGAATTTTTAAGAACGTCGGACTTAAGTGGTTACCTACCGGAAAGTTGCTCACTAATGGCAATACATGGTTGATCGTGAAACTCCTAAGGGTTTGGATACTGTTGTCACTGACCCATATATATGCAATCAAGTTCATGATGTTAGTGCAAGTAGTCCTTACTCAGTTGCTGGTACATCAATCATTCACTATATGAGAAAACTCAAAGTCTGGAGGCCTACAGCTATCATTTCTCCAGCTTCAAGAGTTTTGGAATGTCAATGCTGATGCATGTGAATTATGACGTCTGAATACATCAGTTCAGGCCTCGTTCTTCAATGACTATGACGTTTGAACAACTCGGTTCTAGCCTCGGTTCTCAATTTCATCATTATGGTGTCTGCTGACAACACTTCAGGCCCCGTTCATCAATGAAAAGAAAGGTGTACGATTCAGTGCGCCTTATCTTCGGAACAAGAGAAATCTTCTTGGTTTTTGATCATCTTTAACAACATGCTTCATGCTCTCTCCATGTTCGTTCATTCATCAAGTGGATCTACCTTTCTTTGATCGAATTCTTATACACTTGGTCAATCAAAAATTACAACCTCGTTTGCAATTTTTGAGGGGAGAAGGGTGAATGAAAGACATGATTGATAGTATTTTTCATTCACTTGCTACTCGGGTGAATGAAATACTTGATTGATAGTATTTTTCATTCACTTGCTACTCAATCAAAAATAGCAAACTTCGTACGAAATTTTTGAGTGTATGCTTATTCACTTACTTTGGATGCAATTTTTGATTTTTGTGCTTATTCAATCAAAAATGGTCAACTAAGTGTGAATAAACTACATGATTAAGTGTATTTTTATTCACTTACTACATGATGATTGATGCTTGAAGAATGGTCATTCGACTCTCCTCAGACACCTAATGCTCCATTTATTAAGAATGACTAGGATTTATGTTTGATGAATACTTCCAAGCTTTAACGAATGTTGAACATCTAGTTTCTGAAGCTCCTTCTTCGGTTTTTGTTGGCTCTTGGGTCATCCTCTTCCATCTTCATTGAGCAAGATTCACTAGTTTGAAGTATTTCTTAGAATACTCACGTAACCCAATCTCCAGTTATTCTTCAAGGTGTTGATAATGACTATCATGATAATGAAGCAGCATATGAATAATGATCCGTCTTCTGGTATTCCATTCCCAAAACCGGATTCTGAAGAATCCCCTTATTCACGGATTGTTATTCCTTCTAATGTGCACTCTATAAATCAACCACAAGAATGTAAAGAAAAATGTCGGCTAAGAATTTGGAAATGGAATGTTAAGTGATCACAAGAGTTTACGTGGTATTATTTATTTGAGATTGAAGTGAAATTTTACGGGTATATGTACTTAGTATCTTCGGGATCCTTGTTCGAGCCTTTAATCTCTACATTGACGATGACTTGGGTATCTAGTTATTTTGGTAAATCTTCTCTTCTATTGCTACAAAATAACTATCACGTTCAGTGTCACAACTCACACGAAGTTGTCGGTATTCAAGAGGTGATGTACGTCTTATACTTGATGGTTGGATGGTTGAAGAGTATAGAGTACTTAGGGATTCGATGCATGAAGTCTCTACACCGCTCTTTGCCATACAATGGTGCAAGTTTAAGTCACAAAAACGAGGAATTCTACTTCATCTTCAAGTTGGGAATATCGGGTTTACTTCACAAAGTGGTCTTAGCAATAGCCGACTTTTCATGAGGGTTGATAAGATAGTCATAAGAGATTTTTTCTGTAGCAGTTGATTCTCACAGGATACATCTAAGCATATGTTGTTCTTCTCACAAAATTTCAAGTTGTATGTGCATATAATGTGTGGCTGATTCTGAAGTATCAAAAATAGCAAAGGGGAAGGAGACATACATTGCAACCCACAACGAGTACACGTGATGAAATTTATACTTCTTCCTAATTTAAAATATTCCGAGAAGTTAAATATCATAACCGCAGAGAAGATCAGTGTTCTAACTCGTTCTTTTGGTGTATTATTCCGCCTACGTGGGGGAAGAGATGTAAGAAACAGTTTCTGATGATAAAAGAGGTACAAGTGTGCTTCAGGTTTTTGAGCTTCATAGAATGAGACTGATTGCATCATTTCAACTACTTGGGGGAAGTGGTCTCTGGATACTTTTGGTACGCATTACTTCAGCCTTTCAGCTGGAAGAAAGATGAGAAGAACTATTCAAGCGTGAGATGATACTTTGCTAAGCTACCAAAGCTTTATAATGAGGAGGCTAAAATTCGACGATTTGGTGGTGCCTAGTGATTAACTCAGCTGTGAGATTCTAGTGATTTGTTAACTACTTGCGCTTGGTGAATTGTTGTAACTTAAGTCGTTTCGATTAGTCTGATTGTAATTTGACGTTGTGAGTTAATCCTTACGACTTGACTCATTACGATCGGATCTATTGTAACTTGACTTGTCGCAACTTGACACTTAGTGCAGATTGTGACTTATCCAAGATCTCACTCTAAGTCATAATCGCATATCACATCTTTCGGTTTCTTTTGTTGACTTTAGTAAAATCCCGGGAGAGAATCGATCTCTCGGTTTAAGTCACAAGAGTTGTAAAACTCCGCTTAAGATTATTTCATGGCATCTACAGCTTCAGGAACCTCAAAAGCTTTGGTGGTGAAAGTTTAAGAAGTGTTGATTACTGTCTTCTTCAACGTACCGACTAATTCTCTCTGTTTGGTACTCATGTCAACATCTTCTTAAACCAATCAGTAATTGCTCAGGGCTCAAGAATTTCATGAATGAGTTTATCGGGATAGTTAGATTCGGGAACTACCAGGTTGACACAATTATGGGTTATGGAGACTGTGTCGTCGGTGACTGTGTAATTTCTAAGAGAATTGGATGGTGTTGATCTTCTTCAAGGCAAACGTGTCACTACCGTGTACACCATCTCTATTTGTTCGGCTAGTCAACTGCGCTAACGAAAGAAGCATGCCCACAAACCTAATACTGTCAACATCTTCATAGGAGTTCTTCATACCCTACAAAATGACTACCAAGATCTGGAAAGGTTAAAAGCTAACGCGATTGTTGAAATATTTGGTGGTTATGCTTCAGATCATAAGGGATGCCGAATCTACGACATATGAACCCGACAAATCTTGGAATTCGTTCACATCACATTCTATGAGCTATCTAAGCAAATGGCTTATGTACATGTCAGTTCAAGACCCGCACTTAATCTTTGACACCTGGATCTATTTATTCAGGTTTTGTACAGTTTACCACTCCTGCTTGTAACTTATGTACCTCCTACCGATAGGATTTGGAGATTTTGGCTAATCTAATGGTTGATGAATGTTTCGAGCTGCCAAGTGGTGATACACCGGTACCACCAGCCATCGTAGCTCATATTCCAAACGATCAAAATGGTCCATCTTGCTCTACTTCAATGGCTCAAGACGCTCGATCATCAAGTCATTCATCAACTTCATCATACATACAATCTCCTTCCATACATCAAGGTACTGCAGTCAACAAATCGTTTGAAGTTAATCCATCTGCTCCACCTGATGTTGCTCCATTCAAAGACACATTTGCTCCTGAATCTTCATCTAAGGCTTCTTCTTCAGGAGATCTCAACACAAGCACATCAGTGTCCTAACCACAACCACATGATCTTCACTATAATGGGAAATCTACTCAACCTATGTCCACTTGAAGGCATCTGGACACACTTGCCTCATGGTGTTTTTATAATTCCATACAATTCTATCGTCTCTAAGTATGGGAATTGGCACCATCTCCAGACTGTGCAATGATTATAGCTCTTAGATGGATCCTTAAAGTGAAATCTGATGAGCATGATAACGTTCTGTATACAAGGCAAGGGTTGCTGCTAAGGGCTACCAGTGGTGTGGTGAAACTTCACTTCGCAAGGACAGAATTTCAGCTGGCAGATTTCTTCACTAAGGCACTTCCGGGAGAACGGTTTCGATTTATTCTCCAGTAACTTGGTTTGGAGAGTCTCATGCCAGTATCACTCAAAAGTCTCAGGAAGGGAATGAGGAGTAATGGATTCGCTTCAAATAACCTTTTATATAATATAAAACCCAGAAAAGAAAAATACAAAAATATAAAACCTATAAAAATCATAAAAATCAGAAAAACTCAAAAAAATACCAAAAAAATAGTTTGTTTCTTAGGCATGTCTTCTGGCATCGTCAGAAGTTCAAAATGTTTTCAAAACATGCCTATATGGCTTGCAGTTATTTCAGACTGCAACCCGCGCTTAAAATATGGCTTGCAGTTACTTTAGACTGCAGCCCGCGCTTAAATTATGGTTTGCTATTACTTCAGATAGCAACCCGGTTTTCAAAATTCGTGAAAAACACGTTATCATGTTTTCACAGTGTGCGGATTATCCGAAAAGTTGTACGCTTCAGTGCAACATTTCTAGTAAAAGAAGATAAGTCTTCTTTTCCCAAAATCTCTTTCTTCTAAAATTCTTCAAAAGAGATTTTGTGGTGTACAAGGTGGCCATCGGTCTTAAATTTTCTCGAATACGCTACCACTCATTTTAATGGCTATTAAACGTTAAAAATTAAAAACGGGCCATTAATTGAGGGGGAGCGCATTTGCTCAAAATTTCTGCACCTTTAAAAGCTTTATGCACCAGCCACAGTGAAATTCAAAAAGTGTCTCATAATCAGTAAACGTTTAAAACGTATCACACTTCTCTCCAAAGCTTTTTCGAAAATCATTTAAATCAATTGAGATCACAAAATCTCAAAAGATTTGAAATTTTATGATCGGGGGAGAGAATGTGATTTAAATATGAAAACTGATTTAAAAGTGATGTTTTTGGAACTTTATAGTATGTTTTTGGACTTTCGAGAACGCTCCCTTATGTACTAAAATGTTAAAGATTTTGGATATTAATCAAAGCACATATTAAGGGGGAGCAAGTGATTATGTGATGTTTTTGGACTTATAAAGATGTTTTGGACTCAAAAGATCGCTCCCTTATGTGCTAAAATTTTAAAGAGTTTGGATTTTAATCAAAGCACATAATGATGGGGAGCAAGTGATTTAAAATGATGAATAAATGATCTCTTTTGTAAGTTCACCCGTATGTGCCAAACTTTTTCAAAATTGATTCAATCACTGTGCACATATTGAGGGGGAGCAAGTGGCTAAGAGTCTTTTGCGGGATTTTACAAAATCAAGTAGAAACCATGAATTGCTTATGACTCAGAATTTGACTCATGAATTGACGAAACATGAAAAGTCGTGAATCGAAAAGACTAGTCCTGGCCGGGTAATAATTTCAAGCTGGTTTACCAGTGATGTAAACGTGTCTCGAAGAGGACTGGTCAAAGTAGATAGTACCGTTTCGAGAAACTCTTCTTAGATATATACTTTGACGGGTCTAACTTCCTTTTTTAGGGAATGTTAACAACTTCAAGTTAGTTATTAGGGCTAGTTATCACCTAAAAGCTGATAATGGATCCCTTTAACTAAGCAACGTAAACGTGTCCCTCGGGTATATGTCTATTAGAGCCGATCAATTCAAATAAGTGCAACTCACCCCGACATGTGCAAATTTCTTTCTACCTATAAGCACATGTCAAGCGGGAGCAATTTGAAAAATGATAAAACTCTCAAAGTGTTAACAAAATGTGTTTCTATATCATAAACACTTTAAGAGAATTTTCAATGAATTTGGTTATATGGCGATTGTGGAAAGATACCAAAAGACCGACCACTTTAATTTAAAGCATGGAGTTATAAGGATGGTAAGGTTAGGTATATGTTCCCATGATCCACCAGAACCGGAGGGATCTTCCCAGGGACAATCCAATAGATAGATTAGAAGTCCTTAGGAATGATTGAAAAAAGGAGAAAAGTGAGAAAGGGAAGAGTGCCGACTGAGACTGAGCTAGGACTGGAACAAACCCAACAAGGTTCTAGTAATGAAGTCTCGGTAAGCACTGAAGGGGTTGAAGAATTAAAAAGAAATGAAATGAGAAAGGGTGAAAAGAAATAGCCCTCCAATTATTCAACCTTAGGGCAGAAACCGGGTTCAATTCATATGCTACTGATTGTTACCAAGGTAACATCGGTATTGAAGATAAAGACGTCATGGACCCAGTGACGCACTGCACTAAACCTCCCAGCCACTCAAGTTCTCTTAAAAGAGCTTGTTTCATTCTCACGGGGAACCGGTGTAAACTATCGACTAGTCTCTTAGAGCTAGTTGATATTGAAACAGGAGACCCCTCCCTAGTCTCCGAATAGGATAACCAATGTGCACTTATCGAGTCTAGAGCCAAGAGATGCATCAAAAGATCTCATAGGAACACTTGATACTTCTACACTGGTTGTTCAACATTAAGGACACCAGATGTAATATTTTGAGTCCTACGCAGATCTTAGCAATCTGCCGAGAACACTTATGAGGGAATATACATAAGTATTTCCCAGTGATTGAGTGGAAACTCCTGCCAGGGTCAACATCAAACAGCCCTGACAGCAGGTCACTTCGGTAATCTCTTGTGGGTTACGCTTAGTGTGTTCGGTGGTGTTCCAAAAGGTCTACAGTCGTGGGGTGATCTCCAGCGACTCACCTAATCGTTGGTGTACTTCGGTATGTCAGTGAAAGCCCTTTCGGGGGCATCCGATTAGGAACGGCCTTGGTAAGGATTAGAGAAAGTCTTCACACTATGCTGTTGACGATCTCGAAGTCCGAACTTGTAAGTGCCGGTATGTTTATTACTAACCAAGTTTTATGCAGCTCAACATACCAAACTTACCATGTTCACCACCATCACTCTAGTTCCACATGCTCATACCAACATCTAAAAGGAGACGTCAGAACTGTTCAACCGGGAAGATCTACTCAACAAAGATGTATGGGCATGTTGGAAAGGCGTAATCACACCAAAGACAAAGAAGTTGACGATTGATGCCGATTGCTGAAAAGATGCAGATTCATCATCTCATGCTTACACTTCAACATCATAAGTTAAGATATCATGATCAAAGAATGGGCTTCGACTATGCTTCCACAACTCTGATACAGAAGATCATGATCCAGAAAAGTGTAAGCATGACATCACAAAGATAATCACAACATCACAAAGAGACACATACACTCAAAGATGACTTGAAGCTAATTATATGGATGAAGAGCGAAGAGCAAAGTCAAAAGATCATCATATACATCAAGGAAGTCATCTTGAGTCGTTTATCCATGAAGAATCAACAACTACGAGCTACAAAAGAATCTACAAAGATCTCAATGCAAGAAGTCAAGAATATCTCAAAGTGGTGAATATTTCCAGGGGTGACCTCCCTTAGGGGGAGATTGTTAGGAATACGTTTTTTTGTATAAGAAAGATTCGGTCACCCCTGATATGATTAAGCATTGATTAGCTCGTAGTAGTTACAATAGTTAGTTAACCGTAGTTTAGAAGTAGATTAGTTCGCGGAAGAAGGACAGGTCTTTACCCACTGTATACCTGATCCGCAGCCCAAGTGGCACGCCCTAGTGGCAAAACCCATGTACATATAAGCCCTCTCCATCCTTGGAGAGGGTAAGCCTTCTCATAATCTCATTTTCTTTTTCTTTTTTTTTTGTTTTCTCTCAAGGCTTCACCCCTTTCTCTCTCTAACTTTCTCCCTCTACATTTCTTTCTTTTCTTTCTTATATGCAACGAACCAAAACCACAAGGATGAGCGTGTTTGATGATGTTATCTAGTGTTCTTTAGTAAGTGATTCTGCATTCCAGTAGTTAGGTGAGTAAGATAGGGAAATGTTTGAAATAGATTGGTGAGTTCTTCAAACTCTTGTACCTCAACAGCCAAAAAACGGATGACACTTCCTGGCCCACTGGAATCAAAGCTCCCGAGGGAGATTTACTCAGCAGGAACAATAGCAACTATTATTCTATAAAAACAACGGGAATAATGGAGGTAATTACCGGAGATTGGTCACAAACCCGACAATCCATTTGAGCTTCAAGATTAAAAAGACAAGGGTAAGTGATACTAATTAAGTTGTGGATGTCCCAACTATCTATCCAACGAAAACCGAGTAGTTTCTTGGCTACCAATCATTTTTATGAAAATTGCAGGCAAGTTGATACCATAAGCATGATAGTTATCTTTTAACTTGGAAATTTGGTACCATGGACTCGATTTGAATCTAATGGAAGATGTTGATACAAAAGTTGGGCGTTCCTTGTTTGAGTATCAATTGGATCTTAATGCTTGAGACCTGCACACTAAGAAAGCAAAGAAACACCGTTAGGCTTATCGTGGGATTGTCTCCCACAATTATCCTTCGGCGTGAGAGTAAGTAATCAGTTTTTAGTGTTTGTAGAAGAGTTAGGGTTGTGATATCGTACCTCAATGAGAGCTTTGATGCCCTTTACATACACACAAACCCTCGTAGGTTTCGTGCTCCTTACTCCTCGGCGTATCACGCCTTATCCGGTCCTTTGATC
The DNA here is from genome assembly GCA_014162995.1 of Artemisia annua. Taxonomy (NCBI): domain Eukaryota; kingdom Viridiplantae; phylum Streptophyta; class Magnoliopsida; order Asterales; family Asteraceae; genus Artemisia; species Artemisia annua. The sequence continues at coordinate 49,248 of LBNU01005198.1, read as the reverse complement.
TTTATCCATAAATAAAAGATCCTTATCAAGACCATAAATAGATTGGGCCTTGGGCTTTCGTGAGCCCAAACCCTTATTATGATAGCCCACGCATAGTGGGCTTAGTATTACTATCGTTCGCCCCCCGGGTTCGTGACCCGAGTAGGGACTATACGTCATCATGTCCCCCCAGTCTAGTATGCGCATGGTGCAACCGCGGATGCTAGACTATCATTCGTGACCAAAAATGTTCCAGCGTTTGTGGCAGATAAGTGCAAAAAGTTTCCCGCCAAAAGGATATGCTATGAACCTAGTCAAGTAAATCCAAAAAATAACCTCGAAAATCGTGGGAAAGTGCAAAAAAGGGGCTGTACCTGATGCGTGGTTTTGCGACCTTACAACAGGTTTTACCTCTCGAGCGATCTCAAGAGGCTTACAACCCCACCAGGCAGTGTACCTGACCGATGTAGTATAGTGTAGTGGTAAGTACGGGGGATTGATCGTTCTCCACAGGGAATAGTGTTCGTTAGGTATGAAAAACTACTCTAATAGGTCTAAGGGTGAGGGAAGATTATTTTTGTATTTTTTATATTTTATGGAAGCAAGTAAAATCTCGGGTTTGAAGGTGTGGGCAGAATTAGTTGCTAGCCAACTAACCCAAAAACTACAATTGCAAATAAAATAAAATAACAAGAAAATAAAAGGTTGTGAAACTTATATGGAGACAAGTGTGTTTACTTAGATTTCCTTACTCCCGAACTATCTTTTACCGGTTAGTTAGTGTGTATTAATTGCGTGGATGACGGGTGTATTCCTTAATACCATTCTTGGGGTGGCGTACGTACTTCCCCAACTCTATAAGCTCCTACTTCACTCCTATGTCGAGCCGGCTAAGAAACTCCTAACATGGGATCATTAGAATTCGCTCATGCATTAAATACAACCATAATAACCTAGTACGCATTGGTTCATGTTTCTTAAGACGTTCAAGCAAGTTACCGTATAGGAGGTTAGCCAGTTTTCTTAAGCCTAACATCGATAAACAATTATCCAATACAATTAACAACACACCAACAACCAATAATCAATAGTTAGGTTTCATTAGATCTAAGCAAACACAAGATAAATCTAGCCTAGCATGTTAATTGAAAGACAAGCATAAGATATAATTAACCAACACATAGACATATTGATTAATTTGAAGGGAGACTTATCTTTAATTGAACATGGAAGAATCAAGGGTGAAAAACCCTTGAAAAAGCTGACAAAATCGTCTAGGGTTTGTTCCCAAAAAGTTGCACACTAATGAATGAAAAACAGAAAAGTATATATAGAAAATACACTCTGACGGCGTCAGGTTATAGACTCTGACGCCGTCAGCTCGCTGCCATTAGGGTTCTCGGATCAACTAGATCCATTTCTGACGCCGTTACTTGTAAAATAGCTCTGGGCCGTCTCTTGTTAGCTTTACACATGACGGCCTACATCTCCTAACACCTGACGCCGTCAGGTGTTATTTTCACATTTTCTTCTTAGGGCGTCACGTATAGTCAGAATCCACTCCTTTGTCTTGGTTGGCTGACGGCGTCACCTTGTGACTCTGACACCGTCAGGAAGGATTTCCAGCATTCTTTTGAGACTTTTTCGTTTTCTTCACTTTATGCTCCAAAAACGTCCAAAATGATGTGTTTTCCAGAATTCTTCTCAGAAGTACCTAAAATGACAAAAGGAACGATTTAGGGCAATATTTGATCATATTCTCACGAATTAGGGCTTAAATGACCCCCTAAAATGGGTACACTTTTCACCTCATCAAATACTTTTACACTTAATATTTGCGTGTCCTCAAGCAAATAGGCTTTTATTCCAATCAAAATATGAGTTAGGGGTCATTTAACACTAATATAAAAGTAATTACAACAACTAGTTACTCGACCCTAATCATAATAAGCACGGAAATCATACACTAGCACCTCACAAATAGTGTTTGGATACTCTCATCTCTCGGGTGTTATAAACCTATACAACTACATTTGAAATGGAATAAAATAACCCACTACCTGTCATAGCAAATAGATTACCATAGGCTTGGGAGAGGATCAATTACTCCTCCACTAGGCGTAAGCACCTAAGATAAACTATCAAAGAGGGCTTTCCAAAGGGTTTTAATGTAAGGTGTAGGGATATGATAAACACGGTTTGGTTGGAATAAAGGGTATTTTACTGGTGGCAAGTTAATTATCATGATCAAATACATGTACTATACAATGTTGCTAAGCCAAGACTCGGCTCAACTTAAGCTAAAAGCGAAATAACAAAAACATAAAAAAAACATAAAAAGAAAACGGGATGGTAGTCCGTATGTTTTTTCTACTTCTCTTTTTCTCCTTTTTTTCTTGATTTTTTCGATCCTTTTTTTCTTTTTCTTTTTTTTTCTTTTTTTTTGCATACACTCTTGCCCTACCATCCAAAATAATACATCATAGGGGCCTCGGTTCTCCCCTTACACTTGAACTTTTACATATGTTCTTCCCCATGAGTCCCAATCGTCCCAAAATAATATGTACAAGATATGACTCGACTTAGCAACCATATAATCAATTAGATAATTAACAAAGGGTTTAACACAAATGTTGTCACAATAATGCACTAAAGATGAGTGCATACAAGGTGGGCTAAGGCGATTTGGGTTTACATTTAAGTGGGGTGTAACAAATTCTCAATTTGAGTAAGATGCTCAAAGGTCGAAACGAAAAGATAGGCTCTGAGGGGTGTACTAGGGGTATCGTTTACCAAAAATGGGTACAACGCAAAGGGTGTGGGAGAATTACTTGACCAATGTAGCCAACGTAATTATAACAAAAACACGGGTGTAAAACAAAGGGTTAATCCTAATGCCTCTTATCATGTAGTAGATCTAACTACACGAATGTAGTCTCACTTGTGGATTTGAGATGGTCCTAACGCAAGTTCTAGAATCTAAGTGCTACCGGTACACACATCATAGCATAAATGCTTTTCCTACCAATTCTAGGGGCGAACCTCACATATTTGGAGTGGAAAATTTTTTAGTGGTACGATTTTTTGTGCTAGTCATATAATTTCCTATCCATGAGGCACTTATTAGGACCAAAGTTTAACTTCTAAATGTTGTAAAAAATTTTAAATTGGCGCTAAAATTGCCCTAACAAATATTTCTCTCGGTTTTATTACAAATTTACTATCAAACAAACAAAAATCAAGCGCAATTGCATTCTCTAAGGTGTCTTCATTTACCCCCCTCCCTTACACTTAAACCGAACATTGTCCCCAATGTTCACATAAAAGATGTAAAATTAATGAAAATGAAAGAATGAAACAAATACTCCTCTGATTCGTTTGGTGTGCATAGTGATGTAACATGGTTAGATCTTCTTCCAAGAAAGATGAACGCTCAAAGCATCCCTTCCGAAATATAAATCATCTCCTTGTCCAAAATAACCTGTTAACCTGAAAAACAATAAAGGCGAACATCGCGTTAAATCGGCGGTATAATCTATAATAGGATATAATGCTTGTGGAATGAATGTTTTTGCAGAATTCCTGGAGATTATAAGTTAGAGAATTAACAAAACTTTTTATGATTCCGGAAGAAAAACAAAACTTTCAAAAATTTCAGAAAATTACTTCCTGACGCCGTCAGGTTGTAAGGCCTGACACCGTCAGAAATGATCTGACAGAATTCTCATGTTAAGTTTCCGGAAAATTTTTGGAAAAACTATACCTTACTTCCTGGAATTCCTGCAAAAACATCATTATGACTCGATACAAGCATTTGACTCAAACAAGTACTAATATGCATGTTAATTTACATTGTTATGATTCATGTTCATTCGTTCTTATAAAACGATTTAGATTTCCCTTACACTTATCTTTTGCAAAATACCTTTATATGTAGTTAAGACGAAGTTAAAAACAAAATAAAGCATTTTCACAAGTTAGTTTTTGAAACATGAATCAATAACAAGAAAAATAACCTACATACGGAAACAAATAAAATCAAGCAAACAACCAAACAAACACAAAGCTTGGGTTGCCTCCCAAGAAGCGCTTTTCTTTATTAACGAGTCTTGTAGCTAGACTCAAAGTCACCGTACATTACGTGACTCCATCGTTGGTCAAGGTTTCTAGGTCGTCACCCGAACCTCTATCAGATTCACTATCATAGTGGAGGTATTTTGGGTCCTCGAAATCGAAAGGATATTCTTGATATCTAGAACTTAACCTACTAACGTCCTTAAAGAATCCACATGATAAGTCAGAAGTGTTTTTGCATCCTCTTCTCACATCCTCATCACATAGCACGAGTTGAGAGCTTAGACTATCAAGCCCTTCATAATCAATCCCTTTAAAGTCCCTCATTCTATATGGAGTTTGGTATGAGACTTTTCTAATCCCATCGGTAAAAGTCATGATTCCATTAAACTCGTCCACAACTAAATTTGTGATTTCACAGAAAGGTGCCCCAAAAAAAACTTGCGATAACCTTGGATCAATGTATTCTTCAATATTATCAACAATTGTGAAGCTCATAGTGAATTTCATGTTGCCTACAAACACTTGTACACCATTGTCGATACCTGCAACATCCTCTCCCATGTATATCATCCCCCTTCTGAAGATGCTGTTGTAATGAAACAGGGACATCACATTCTTGGGCAAGCACGTGTCAATGTAAACATTATAAAAGTGCTTGTGACCGATCATACAAGGTATTTTGAGATTAGTTGGATCGCCTCGCTTTATCCTACCAGGCCTTCTGCCTTGCAATCTCCATGTGTTACAGATTTCCGATGGTTGATACTCATACACCTCTTCATTACCATCTCGAAAGATCACTTCCCTAACACCATCAGTAAATAATGCGCTATTACTCCTTTCATCGAGTATCACTCCCATTGCCTTTATGAATGGCTTTCCTAAGACAAGGTTAGTCAGGGCTGGGCTAATGATTGAGTTCATGTCGTTGATTATGGTTAGGTCAATGTTAAAGGAGAACTTCCCTATCACAATTGGCACCCTTCCAACTGTCCCAATGACATTAAACCCCTTATATGTAACCTATTTATTGAAGGCCTCGTTATACAAGGAAAGGGATATTGCATTCATAGGGGAATTGGGGTCTACATAAGCATTTTCTATCAACTTTCTTCTAGTGGTGCAGGAAATTTTGAAAACATCGGAGGTACCCTCCTCTATCCTTTCTCTGAATCCGATGTATAATTTTGCTGTGCCTCTCTCAAGTTACTCCGTAAGGGAGCCATCAATTAATCCAGGGGACTCTTTAAGCACCTTATCCGCTTCTTTCCTATTTCCCGTCTCGTGAGTGGATGAATCCTTGATCAAGTCCAAGGGGTTCTCCGTCTCCCCATGGTCAGTCTTGAGGATATCATCTTCATCCTTATTATCCCTTTCACTGGTTTGCTGTTGATCCATGACGGGCTTGGGCACGGTTATCGTGGTAATGGTGTTCACGAAATGGTTTGGTGCGGTCAAGGCAGAGGGTTTCTTCACTTCTTTCTTGTCTGGTGATAGGTGCTTGAAGATTTTGCTGGGGCTCTTAATTTTTAACGGCGAGGTCGGCGGACTGAGGATGGTGACAGACTTGACCTCCTCGACTCGCGTCATTTCACCANGGTTATCGTGGTAATGGTGTTCACGAAATGGTTTGGTGCGGTCAAGGCAGAGGGTTTCTTCACTTCTTTCTTGTCTGGTGATAGGTGCTTGAAGATTTTGCTGGGGCTCTTAATTTTTAACGGCGAGGTCGGCGGACTGAGGATGGTGACAGACTTGACCTCCTCGACTCGCGTCATTTCACCAGCAAGGCGACCATTTATTATGTCAACTAGGTTACCAACCTTGTTACTCATGTCAGCTTGCTGTTGTCTGAACTGAGTCTTGAGTTTCGCAAGCCTTATTTCTTGAGACAGGATGAATTTCCGCAGGATTTCCTCAGAATCCTGCTTGGGCACACTCAAGGACGGATGGTGCTCAGACCATGTAAGCGGATGAGAGTTATTAAACGATACACAACGAGTCTGGTTCCAACTAAAATTTGGTTTATCCTTCCATGCCTCATAATACTTGTTCAGTTTCTTAGATTCCTGGTCAACAATGGGCCATTTCTCCCTCGCCTTGTTGATACGTGAATAGGTGAATTCCTTGAAGGCTTCTTTGGGGAGTTCCATGCAGTTATGAGTGTCGTGGGGACCACTACATAATTCGCACGAAGAAGTGATTTTGTTCACTTGCTTGAAGGTTTAGGAGCCTCGTAGGATTTCATAAGAAACTTGACTTGGTCTTCAAGTTCTATGATCCTACGGTCGGAAGTGCTTGAATTATACAAAGGCAAAGATATTGCCTTGACTGTTTTATTCAAATCACGGGGATCATTCCAACTTTCGTTTTCATAGAGAGCAAGATCTTCTAGGAGATCCCATGATTGTTCCGCACTTAGATCACGTAGCTTACCATCGGCCGCTTGGTCAATGGTTTGCCTCATGGGGAGGTTGATATGGTCATAGAAGATTTGGACTTGGAGCCAAAGGTCTATGCCATGATGAGGGACTTTTTGGAGTAAGTCCTTGAATCGAGTCCATGCCTCGTAGAGGGTTTCGCCTTGGCGTTGTTGGAACGCCACGATATCATTCCTTAGCTTGGTAGTCCTTCCCGGTGGGAAAAATTGAGCTAGGAAGCGAGTTGTGAGATCATCCCAAGAGGTGATGGATCTTGCGGGTAGACGCTCTAGCCACTGACTAGCATGGTCTCGCAGAGAGAATTGGAAGAGACGTAATCGGGTAGTCTCTCGAGTTTCAACATCAAGGTCTATAGAATCTACAATCTTAAGGAAATCCTTGAGGTGTTGATTTGGATCTTCGGAACGAAGTCCATGGAATGCGCATCCGCTTTGCACCAACCGGATGGTGTCGGATCGCAAGGGAGTACTCTCCTAAAGTACGGGCTCTAGGAGGTTGGTTTGGTTGTGGTGGTGGGTTGTTGGGATCAAGGATATTACCACCTTCCATGATGTCGGATGGTAATGGTTACGAACAAAAACACGAAGAAATAAGATAGACTAAAGAAAAACCTAGAAAAATAAAATAAAAATCTAACTAGAAAGGAATCTAGTGAGTAGTCCTAATAAAATAAAAATTTCAACCTAAACAATAACTATTCCCCGGCAGCGGCGCCAAAAACTTGATGCGTGGTTTTGTGACCTTACAACAGGTTTTACCTCTCGAGGGATCTCAAGAGGCTTACAACCCCACCAGGCAGTGTACCTGACCGATGTAGTATAGTGTAGTGGTAAGTACGGGGGATTGATCGTTCTCCACAGGGAATAGTATTCGTTAGGTATGAAAAACTACTCTAATAGGTCTAAGGGTGAGGGAAGATTATTTTTGTATTTTTTTATATTTTATGAAAGCAAGTAAAATCTCTAGTTTGAAGGAGTGGGCGGAATTAGTTGCTAGCCAACTAACCCAAAAGCTACTATTGCAAATAAAATAAAATAACAAGAAAATAAAAGGTTGTGAAACTTATATGGAGACAAGTCTGTTTACTTAGATTTCCTTACTCCCTAACTATCTTTTACCGGTTAGTTAGTGTGTATTTATTGCGTGGATGACGTGTGTATTCCTTAATACCATTCGTGGGGTGGCGTACGTACTTCCCCAACTCTATAAGCTCCTACTTCACTCCTATGTCGAGCCGGCTAAGAAGCTCCTAACATGGGATCATTAGAATTCGCTCATGCATTAAATACAACCATAATAACCTAGTATGCATTAGTTCATGTTTCTTAAGACGTTCAAGCAAGTTACCTTATAGGAGGTTAGCCAGTTTTCTTAAGCCTAACATCGATAAACAATCATCCAATACAATTAACAACACACCAACAACCAATAATCAATAGTTAGGTTTCATTAGATCTAAGCAAACACAAGATACATCTAGCCTAGCATGTTAATTGAAAGACAAGCATAAGATATAATTAACCAACACATAGACATATTGATTAATTTGAAGGGAGACTTATATTTAATTGAACATGGAAGAATCAAGGGTGAAAAACCCTTGAAAAAGCTGACAAAATCGTCTATGGTTTGTTCCCAAAAAGTTGCACACTAATGAATGAAAAATAGAAAAGTATATATAGAAAATACACTCTGACGGCGTCAGGTTATAGGCTCTGATGCCGTCAGCTCGCCGCCATTAGGGTTCTCGAATCACCTAGATCCATCTCTGACGCCGTCACTAGTAAAATAGCTCTGGGCCGTCTCTTGTTAGCTTTACTCCTAACGGCCGGCGTCAGGTGTTACTTTCACATTTTCTTCTTAGGGCGTCACGTATAGTCAGAATCCATTCCTTTGTCTTGGTTGGCTGACGGCGTCACCTTGTGACTCTGACACCGTCAGGAAGGATTTCTGGCATTCTTTTGAGACTTTGTGGTTTTCTTCACTTTATGCTCCAAAAACGTCCAAAATGATGTGTTTTCCAGGATTCTTCTTAAAAGTACCTAAAATGACAAAAGGAATGATTTAGTGCAATATTTGATCATATTATCACGAATTAGGGCTTAAATGACCCCCTAAAATGGGTACACTTTTCACCTCATCAGTACCCCTTGAAATTCTGGCCACACGATTAGGACGAGTGGGGTACACGTGTCAAGGATCCAAGACCATGGGTATCCTTATATAAAGGGTGTCGCCATTTTCACTGTGAATACCACAGTGAAAATTCCATTTCCACCATTGTTAATCCTTCCAAACTCTCTCAAGAAATCGAGTGTATACAAAGGTAATAGCGCGTGCGCATCTAAAAACCATACGATATTAAGAATGCTTCTCCAGTTGTCTGATTTTACCTCCGATATAACCGAGGACGAGCTTCGTGAGTTCGCCTCAGATTATTATATCCTTCACGCGTTGCATCCGGTAGTACCGGTGGCAACCGCGTCTATAGCTGATTTCCCTGAGGGTAAGGTGGGGGTATACGCGCGCTTTTTTGAATTCGCAAATCAGCGCGTGCCCCTTTCACTATTCTTGTGCGATGTACTTAATTACTATAGCCTTCACATATCTCAGCTGCATTGTGTAGGCGCAGCTAAGATAACTAATTTTGAGGGAAATTGTCTCCTGTTGGCAATTAATCCCACGATCCATCTTTTTCGCGCGTTTTACCACTCAACGTGGTCAAACGGGTGGGTTTACTTTGCCAAACGCGCAGGGCGTTTGCAGTGTTACAAAGAGAAATTGGACGCGCTCAGGAATTGGCGTGAATATTTCTTCTGGGTAGATGATGCCTTTTTCCCTTGGGATTTTGCTTTTTATACCCAAGGGTCGCTGCCGAGGGATGAACGCCCAGCCCCCGGAATGTATAGTGCAGATGACGCGGATACGATAAATGCCAATCGTATCCCCATTAATCCTTATCCAGAGGAGTTTTTGGTGCATATGGGTATTAGTCGCAACTACTTCCAGCCTCCTGGCGAGGTGCCAACCTTCTTGGATGAGGGTAACCGGGGTGGGTGCTCGTCCTTCTTCTCCTTCGCTTAACATTTGTAAGCGTTCTTCTTTATATCATTATTACTTATATAACTTGTATTTGTTTGTTTTGTGTTGCGCAGAGATGGATCTATTCTCCGTAGTAAAGCTGGCGAAGCCTTCTCAGGTTACTGTAGGGGTGCGCCCCTTGAGGGAGGGCGAGACGCCCATACTAGAGTCTACGGCGGGGCGCACCATGGATCTGGTATTAGAGGAGCCAGAGAAAGCATCCCCTACCATGTTGGAGGCCACGCCTGTGCAAAGCGTGCCGAATCAGGAGGCACAATCCCTTAACCGATCACGCGCTGAGTCTTCTCACGGCGCGGGGACCCTTGCAGTTGAGAGTGAGGAAGAAGAGATGAGCAGGGGCTGAAGCGCAAAAGGGTCTCTGAGGATGATGGTGCGGGCACATCCAAGAAGAGACATCCTGTTATTACTGTGGATGTGTCTTTAGAAGAGGGTGCGTCGCCATCTATCACCGCACATGATACAGCTGAAAGTCCATTCCTCAAGTAAGTAATGAAACCTGTGCCCCGTAATTTTCTTCTATTTGTGCACTGTATTAATGATATAGAGTAACATCTATCTTTNCGGGCACATCCAAGAAGAGACATCCTGTTATTACTGTGGATGTGTCTTTAGAAGAGGGTGCGTCGCCATCTATCACCGCACATGATACAGCTGAAAGTCCATTCCTCAAGTAAGTAATGAAACCTGTGCCCCGTAATTTTCTTCTATTTGTGCACTGTATTAATGATATAGAGTAACATCTATCTTTTGTTGATGTGCAGTATTGAGCAAACTGAGGATGCTGTCCATGTTGAGGAGCCTTCGCAGAAGAGCGTAGAGACTGGGCCCAGGGCGCTAGATCAGCTGGTGAAGGAGATGGAGCTAGCTGCTGCGCACCAAGCCTCATTGGTTGCTCAGTTTAAGACGAGCTATTCTGGTGAGAGTAGCCATTATGCGCAGAAGGATGAAGAGATCTCCTCACTGAAGGCGCAGCTGGCTAGTGCTCAGGCTGAGTTGTAGTCGACAGACGCGTATGCTCGGAAGCTTCCTGACGAGAAGATGTTGCTCTGGGCGCAAGTGAGCCAAGAGCGCTCTACTTTCGATCAATACAAGTCTACTTGTCTTTGGGCGCTGAAATACATGGAGTAGAACAAGGCAAAACACTTCTCTCAGCTGGATGAATTCCGAAAAACTGTGGAGGTTGCGCTGGAGAAGCAGGAGGAGAAGCTGCGCAGGCTGAGCGTAGAGTATGATGAGGAGTTGTACCCGCATCTGGTATCCTCCATTGCCGAGCGCAGGTAGTATTTGATTCCCTTTCTCCTTTGAATCTAACATATTCATCTCCTTTGAACTTGTTGTCTTATGATGTTTTATTCGCAGGTGGCTGATCAGTCATGGCCTTCGTTTGGCTGCGCTGAGCACTTTAGAGTCCCCCGAAGTGGTAACTGCATTCGGGGATGTTGTGGAACGCGCCTTAGCGCGTGGCAAGGTGGAGGCCGTGGATGAGTTGAGCGAGCGCAAGCTGTTGACAGTGCCCCTCGCAGAAGTGCCAGGCTACAACCTTAACTCTTATGCCGAGTTGGTTGCTGCGATGGAGAGAATTAAGCTGTGCGAGCTTCCTCATATTGCCCGCTTGGAACGCGACTAGGACTATCCCATCGGTGTGATCATGAAGGGGTTGACTTTGGCGAGGCATACAGCAGAGGACGCTGAAGCCCAGCTCGACTTTTTCCTGAAACCTGATGTGTCACAGCTGCAGGTTCCTGTCTTTGCGCGCCCCCGTGACCTTCTCAATCCTTTTTCCCTTGAGAGGGAGATCACTTTGAAGGAAGCTTTAGAAGCCCATGCCATAAGATTGGCTAAGAAGAAGGGTATAAAGGGGAAGGCCATCCTTTGTGGTGTTGGCGCAACTCATATCCCAAGGTCTGATGGGGTGCCCGTTAGCGTGCCAACGGTGTCACCCAAGGATGTTGAGCTGTTGAGGAAGCTTGGGGATTCCAAGAGTGCTGCAGGCTCTAGTAGTTACAAGCTCAGGCATACTTCCAGCATTTATGCTCTTTATTGTTTTTTGCTTCATAATAGATGAGCAATTTTGTATGTACAATCTTCGTTTTGTATAAACTTGTAATTTATAATAAGATGAAGTTGATTTGCACATGTGTTTGTAATCTAATGTTTGCACTTAGCTTCTTGTCTTTGCATAAAAGACAACCAAGAATCGTACTTAAAAGAGATTGTATGAACTCGTGGTTCTTTAATGGATGTGATTTTTATACTTAGTCATTATCTTTTCGTAAAAGACATTCGTATTATGTCTAAGAATCAAACCGTTATAAATATACTTAAGGAAATTTATAAAGAATACATAATCGTGTATGAAGTTCATGAATTTTTACAAGTGTATGGGTTGATATGCAGCGTGCTGTAAATATCATTTTAAGGAGTCAAGAGTCTTATGATGAGACGAAAAATGTTACGTTTTTAGGGGTCAGTTTGAGTCTTAATTCGTATGTTTTTGGTTTGGATTTCACCCAAAGTCGTTTCTTTTCTCATTTTAGGTACTTTTGAAGGGAAAATCACAAAAGAAGCATTTTCGGGCATTTTCGGAGTGAAAAAGTGCGGAAAACAACAAAAACTCAAAAGACCTTAAAGATCACTGAAGGTGACGCCGTCAGGAACAAGTGAAGTCCAGAATTGGAAAAATACTCGTGACGGGCCAGAGAGTTCGTAGTGCAATTTGATGACGCCGTCAACCAAGGCCGTCAGATCTGGAACCAGCAATTATGACCACGTCAAGGAAGGCCGTCAGAAAACCCTAATCGCCGAGCTGATGACGTCACCTATTGGGCTGACGCCGTCAGCCCGCGTTTTCTAAATATATAGAACGATTTTTCTTTATTTTATATAACTTTAAATACCATAAGTCGAACTTTGGAGTGGAGAACTTTAGGGTTAAACCCTAGTACGTGTATTAGAGGCCTTAGAGGGTATCCTAACCCCTCTAACTTGCATGTTTAATCCAAGATAAGTCTTTATTCATACAATATGTCTATGTGTTGTGTGATTTATGCTTGTACTTGTCTTTCTTTTAACATGCTAGGCTAATTTACTTTGTGTTTGCTTAGATCTAATGAAACCTAACTATTGATTATCATGTGATGTGTATGTTGTGATTGTATTTGGGTGAATGTTTCATCTACGTTAGACTAGAGAAAACTGGCTAATCTCCTATACGGTAACAAGCTTGAACGTCTTTAGAAACGTGAATCGTATGTGCGTTATCGATTTTAAGGTAGTATTTCATGCATAGGTTGCTATCGGTGAGCTCATGATAGGATGCTTGACGTATCGTCATAGAGTGAGGTAGGAACTTATAGAGTTAGGGAATTGAACGCACTCCCTACGACTTGTTAGGAATACACCCGTCATCCACGCAAACTCAACATACTAATTACATGGTAAAAGATAGTTAGGGAGTAATGAAATCTAAGTAAACACTATTCTCCACCACTGATTTTCTCTAAAACAAAAAAATACAAAAATATAAGTAGCTTAGAAGTAGATAACTTGGGTTAGTTGACTAGCAACTAATTCCGCCCTATCCTCCAAAACCAGAGATTTTACTGCTTTCATAAAATATAAAAATACAAAAAGAATCTTCCTCCACCCTTAGACCTAGATTAGAGTAGCCTTTAGCCTAACGAACACTATTCCCTGCGAGAGAACGATCAATCCCCCGGTACTTGCCACTACACTATACTACATCGGTCAGGTACACTGCCTGGTGGGGATTGCAAGCTTCTCGAGATCCCTCGAGAGGTAAAACGTAGTGCGTGTTGCAATCCACGCGCATCAAGTTTTTGGCGCCGCTGCCGGGGAATAGTTATTGTTTAGGTTAATTTTTATTCTTAATTAGGTCTACTCACTAGACTCCTTTCTAGTGAGATTTTGTTTTATTTTTCTAGGATCCCTTTAGTCTATCTTTTTCTTTGTGCCTTTGTTCGTAACACCTCTTCATGAGTAATATTGATCGTTTGATCCCTGTTATTCGTGTCTTCCGCCGTAGGAATTTCCAGTTACCCTACCTGCCCCCTATTGTTGAAAACGAAAACCCACCAAACCTATCACCCAATCATCACTTTGACAACCATTCTGATATGGACGAATCTGACCATGACACCGACCATGAAAATGGCCCTTTTTACTATTCGTCGGATTCCGATGAAGACCTAGGGAATGGGGAAGTAGTTGATGACCCTGAAGGGAATGAAAGAGCTAACCCTCTAAACTATATTGACCCTAGGACAAAGATTGAGAAAGATAGTTTGTTTAACATGCAATTCCCTTGCAAAATTGGATTTAGAAGCTTTGATGCTTACCTTAATTCATCTTTGCCAATGAACATCATTTCACGTGCTGAATACAATAAAATCATGGCAAATGAGTTAGAGTATCAAGGGGATAATATTATTGCTAGGGCTAAGACTTTGCATGTGTTTGTGGGGAGCTTTACCTATCAAACGGACTTTATGGTTATGGAAGATCTAAGAGAGTTTATTGATAGTAACCTTACCCAAGTTGTGTTTGGGAAGCCCTTCAAAAGGTTAACCAACTTAGATGAGAAACTAGTGGAAGGGTTAATTACCTTCTCAGATGGGGATGAGGATTTTGTTTATCAAATGCCCCGCGCACACCCTAGGTATAAAATGTTTTCTATTGAGAAGTGTAATAGGTTTCCCCCCTGTGATATATTGAGTGAGAACGATATTAGAAAAGGACTTAAGTACCCCCATGAGAAGAATAACAGGTACTTCCACGGATGCTTAGAGCTTAATAATGATTATAAGAAGGATGAGGCGACCATTAGATGGCTCACGCTTGGGTACGTGAGCATAAGCGACACTAGATGAGGCAAGACCTCGAGTCTAGCTACAAGACTCATTAATAAAGAAAAGCGCTTCTTGGGAGGCAACCCATGTTTTGTGTGTTTTTGTGTTTATTTGTTTCCGTATGTAAATTATATTTCTTGTTATTGATTCATGGTTCAAACTAAATTGTGAAAATGCTTTATTTTATTTTTAACTTCGTCTTAATCACATATAAAGGTAATTCGCAAAAGCTAAGTGTAAGAGACATCCAAATCGGTTAATATAGAACGAATGAACATAAATCATAACAATGAAATTAATTGACATATTCGTAATTGTTAGAGTCAAATGCTTGTATCGAGTCATAATGATTTTCTCTGCAGAATTCCCAGGAATTGAGCCAAAGGTTTTCCAAGAAATTTTCCGGAAACTCAATTTAAACTTTCTGTCAGAACACTCTGACGGCGTCAGGAGTTAATACCTGACGACGTCAGGTGCAAAAATCTGGAATTTATTTGTTGATTAAAGTTTACTAACGGAACTTGTATGTTTGTTAAAATCTCTCTTATGGATTCCAGGAAATCTGTAGAAAAATCATTCCACAAGCATTATATCTTACTTGCTTTCTAGGTATACGTCTATAGATATATGAATAATGCCGCCGATTTTACGCAAGGTTTCTTGTAGTGTTTCCATGCTAACAGGTTATTTAGGACAAGAAGATGATGCATATACTGGAAGGGAAGCTTTGATAGTTCGTCTTCTTGGAGGAGGATCTAACCGTGTTACTTCACTTGCATAAAGAACGAATCAGGGGAGTATCCGATTTCATTCTTTTAACCTTTTATCTTTTCCATTCCTTATTTTCGAACATTGGGGACAATGTTCAACTTAAGTGTAAGGGGGGTAAATAAGGGTAGATTAATGAAACCTCATCAATATTGCTTGATTTTTGCTTGTTTAAGAGTAGTGTGTAATAAAACCAAAAGAAACACTTGTTAGAGTAATTTTAGAGCAAATTTAAAATTTTTTACATTAATTAGGAGGGAAACTTTAGTCCTAATAAGCGTCTCATGGATAGGAGAATTTATGACTAGCACAAAAAACCGTACCACCAAAAATTTTCCACCCAAATATGTGAGGTTCACCCCTAGAATTGGTAGGAAGAGAAGCACTCAACTTTAGTGCCCATGTGTGTACCGGTAATACTTAGATTCTAGAACTTGCGTTAGTGACCATTCCGAGTCCACAAGTGAGACTACATTCGTGTAGATTAGGATTAACTACATGATAAGAGGCATTAGGATAACCCTTGTTTTAAACCTGTATTATAATTACATTGGCTACATTGGTCAAGTAATTCTCCCACACCTTTGCGATGTACCCATCTTTGGTACACGATACCCCTAGTACACCCCTCAGAGCCTATCCCTTTCGTTTCTAACTTTAAGCATCATACTTAAAGGAAGAATTTGTTTACAATCCACCCCAAATGTGCAACCAAATCGCCTTAGCCTACCTTGTATGCACTCACCTTTAGTGCATTATTGTTATTTGTTAAACCCTTGTCAATTATCTAATTAGTTACGTTGTTGCTAAGTCGAGTCATATCTTGTACATATTGTTTTGGGATGATTGGGACTCATGGGTAAAGTACTAGTGTTATGGAGTAATGGGGAAGAACATCATTTATTACCCCCATATGTGCTAAACGTTTTCAAAAGTACTCCAAGTGTTTTAATTATTTCAATTCGAGTCGTAGAATAGTAAATGTAAAGTATGTAAAAGTTCAAGTGTAAGGGGAAAGCTTAATCCCCATTGATGTATTATTTTGGATGGTAGGGTAAAAAGGTATAAAAAAAAAAAAAAAAAAACATACGGACTACCATCCACACCTATCTTTTATTTCTTAGTTTTGTTTTGTTTTGTTTTTGATAGTTTAAGATTGAGTCTAGTCTTGGCTTGGCAACGCCACTTGTATATGTAACTAAATAAGATGATTGACTAGCCACCAGTAAACTATCCCTTATCCAACCAAACCGTGTTTTTCCATATCCCTAAACCTCCCGTTATAACCCTTTTGTAAAGCCCTCTTTGATAGTTATCCTAGGTGCTTACGCCTTAGTGGAGAAGGTTTTGATCCTCTCTCAAGCCTATGGTAATCTATTTATTATGACAGGTAGTGAGTGATATTGTCCATTTCCTTTACATTATATCTACATATTATCAACCGAGAGATGTGAGTATCCAAACACTACATGAGAGGTGCTAGTATATTTTCTCCGTGCTTATTTTGAGTAAAGCGGAACGACTAAATCTTGTAATTACTTTTAAGTTCGCATTAAATGACCTCTAACTTGTTTTTCAATTGGGAATAAAAGCGCATTTGCTTGAGGACAAGCAAATCTCAAGTGTAAGGGTATTTGATGAGACGAAAAATGTTACGTTTTTAGGGGTCGGTTTGAGTCCTAATTCGTATGTTTTTGGTTTGGATTTCACCCAAAGTCGTTTCTTTTCTCATTTTAGGTACTTTTGAAGGGAAAATCACAAAAGAAGCATTTTCGGGCGTTTTCGGAGTGAAAAAGTGCGGAAAACAACAAAAACTCAAAAGACCTTGAAGATTACAGAAGGTGACGCCGTCACACTCTACAAGGTGACGCCGTCAGGAACAAGTGAAGTCCAGAATTGGAAAAATACTCGTGACGGGCCAGAGAGTTCGTAGTGCAATTTGGTGACGCCGTCAACCAAGGCCGTCAGATCTGGAACCAGCAATTATGACCACGTCAATCAAGGCCGTCAGGAAACCCTAATCGCCGAGCTGACGACGTCACCTATTGGGCTGACGCCGTCAGCCCGCGTTTTCTATATATATAGAACGATTTTTCTTTATTTTATATAACCTAGTGGAACTTTAGTCGAATTTTGGAGTGGAGAACTTTAGGGTTAAACCCTAGTACGTGTATTACAGACCTTAGAGGGTATCCTAACCCCTCTAACTTGCATGTTTAATCCAAGATAAGTCTTTATTCATACAATATGTCTATGTGTTGTGTGATTTATGCTTGTGCTTGTCTTTCTTTCAACATGCTAGGCTAATTTACTTTGTGTTTGCTTAGATCTAATGAAACCTAACTATTGATTATCATGTGATGTGTATGTTGTGATTGTATTTGGGTGAATGTTTCATCTACGTTAGACTAGAGAAAACTGGCTAATCTCCTATACGGTAACAAGCTTGAACGTCTTTAGAAACGTGAATCGTATGTGCGTTATCGATTTTAAGGTAGTATTTCATGCATAGGTTGCTATCGGTGAGCTCATGATAGGATGCTTGACGTATCGTCATAGAGTGAGGTAGGAACTTATAGAGTTAGGGAATTGAACGCACTCCCTACGACTTGTTAGGAATACACCCGTCATCCACGCAAACTCAACATACTAATTACATGGTAAAAGATAGTTAGGGAGTAATGAAATCTAAGTAAACACTATTCTCCACCACTGATTTTCTCTAAAACAAAAAAATACAAAAATATAAGTAGCTTAGAAGTAGATAACTTGGGTTAGTTGACTAGCAACTAATTCCGCCCTATCCTCCAAAACCAGAGATTTTACTGCTTTCATAAAATATAAAAATACAAAAAGAATCTTCCTCCACCCTTAGACCTAGATTAGAGTAGCCTTTAGCCTAACGAACACTATTCCCTGCGAGAGAACGATCAATCCCCCGGTACTTGCCACTACACTATACTACATCGGTCAGGTACACTGCCTGGTGGGGATTGCAAGCTTCTCGAGATCCCTCGAGAGGTAAAACGTAGTGCGTGTTGCAATCCACGCGCATCATCTTGGCTCCGAAATTGTTAAATGCGCACAGTGTGCAATGTTGCGCATCCGTCGTGGGGTGCGCAATGGACTTACGCCAACGTCTTGAGCGTAAGGTGTTTAACAAGGATGCGTGATCCAATGTTGATGGGTTTGCAACCCTCTTACTCAACGAGTTATTTATTAGGTTTACTCATCCTTTTACCATCGTGGGTTTTTAATAAGTGCATGCACGCCATGTAGGCGAAAGATAATATATTGACAATGTTTAGACATAAATCGTATGTAAATAACAAAGTAAAGTGTGTCGCGGAGTTAGCTAGAAACTGCGACATTAAATTAATACTTGCAAGTTTTTGTAAAGGAGAAAGAAAAAATTTGCCTAACGAAACAAAATGTAAATACACGGATATTTATTGAGCACGTACTAAAGTGCGAAGGTGTCCGTGTGCTGGGCCGTAGCCTTTCCTAGAGATAGCATTTCTTGAGATTGCAAATATTCCATGTGCGTTGTAGCTCATGGCCATCCATGTCACGCAACTTGTATGCGCCTTTTCCTAGTGCTT
The DNA here is from genome assembly GCA_014162995.1 of Artemisia annua. Taxonomy (NCBI): domain Eukaryota; kingdom Viridiplantae; phylum Streptophyta; class Magnoliopsida; order Asterales; family Asteraceae; genus Artemisia; species Artemisia annua. Next base: position 30,414 of record LBNU01005198.1, on the reverse strand, counting down.
CAGCGACCTCGTAAGGTCCTTCCCACTTTGGTCCAAGCTTTCCTGTGTCTTCTGCGTGGCTTGCATCATTAGCGCGGTATACAAAGTCGCCCGGTCTAAATGAAGTGTTTCGAACTTTAGCATCGTAGTATCCCTTTGACTCCTCCCAAACTAAGCAGTTAACCAGGTGTGGTCAACTAGTCAAATCTGAGAGAGGAGAGATCAATTTATGATCCGTTGAAAGCACAGTTTACTCACAGGTCGATAAGTCCCAACGAGGTTGAAATTGTATTTTGGAAACGTTCGAATGATTTAGTGATCGGGAAAGTAACCAGATAATGATTTGGATTGATTACACTAATCAGATAATAATGAAAATAACACAGATGAGCAATATTAACAATTATTGAAAACCAGATAAACCTAAACCGTATTTAAATGCAAATGCGTACTGAAAAAGTAGGAATCACACAAAAATAAACTAGAGGGGGTGAAAATGACTTTTTACAAACTTAATATTAAAAGAAAATTTTATAAAAAAGAAAAATATTTTTTTGATTATTTTATTATTTAATATTAATTAAAACTATTTAATTACTTATTAATAATATCTAAATTAAAGTAAATATAATATAATATTAAATTAAACTAAGAAAATGAAAAATTATTTTTTAAAAACTCTGAAATAACTTAAAATATTATAAAAACTAAAGATATGTATTTTTGTCTTTTTCTGAATTTAATATTAACTAATTACTAATTACTAATTACTTATTAATTAACTAATTATCTAATTTAAATTACTAATAATACTAAAAATGACTTAGAAAATTAGGAAATATTTTATAAAACTAATTAACTAAAACAGGAACCCTAAAAAATTATAAAAAGTTTATAAAAACTATTATTGCACTATTTTATTAATTATTTGCTTAATTACTAATTAAAAACTAATTAAACTAATTTAATTAATAAAAATGGAAAATTAACAGTAATAATTAAGAAAATATTTTCTAAAAATACCAAATAATTAATAAGACCTAGGAAAAATATAAAAATAAACCAGAAATTAAAAATAAACAGAAATGGATTTTCTTTTTGATTTTTTAATTAAAACTATTTTAACTATTATTATTTATTATAAATACTAAATGAAAATATAAAAATCTAAGAAAATTACTGGAAATATTACAAGATGTAAGGAAATTATGAAAAATATAAAAATGAAAATTGCTTTTTGAAAAAGCTGAGCAATAAGCCAAATGGCTTAAATAGAAGCTATCACTTTCTTAAAAGTGATGATTTTGTGATTTTTCTTTTTGAGAACTGTTTATACATTGAAAATATGAAACTTTTGTGAAGACAACTTATTTGGAACTCAAAAATAAGCACTTTGGACACTTATTATTCCCACAGTTCACAAAATAAGCTTAAAAGAAATTTTTGAAGTGCAAAAAGCTATGCAATGCACACAAGCTACAAAATAAGCTTTAAACTGCTGAGATGCATGTAAAATAAGCCAAAGCTACTGAATAAACACACTGAATAAGCCAAGGAGATCAAATAAGCACTTCAATTCTCACTCAGAATCAAACATGCAGGGTAAAATGGGACAAAATACAGGGCTGTGTGGGGCCCACAAGGTTGATCAAAGGTCCAAGGTAATGGTTGGTCTAAAGAGATGGCTTGGTGAGCTATCCAAAGAGCCAAGAATCAAAACCTAAATCCCACAATTGAGCTCTGTGTGAGTTGTGAAATGAGGTGCATACACTGAGTGTTCAAAATGAACAGTTGTCAAAGGCAACAAAAGAGGATCAATAAGCAGTTTGAAAAGCACTAAGGTGAAAAACAAGTACTTGCACAGATATCTGGCCAGATGGGCTTCTAAAAACAACAATAATCTCAAGCTAACACTCACTAATGAGAACTATGCAACCCAATGAAGGTGGCTTATGAACATGTGCACAGGGGAGGTGCAAGCTCAATAGACAACTTTGAACCAAAAATTCTATGAGCAAACAAGTTTGAAAATCAAATGTTTTTTGTTGAATCACACTCACAGGCCACCAAAGATCACAAATCAACAATAATTATTTATTATGAGCACTGTGCATCACCTAAGAGATTTGACCATTTTGACAGTTATGGATATTTGACTTTTTGAGATAATGCAAAACTTTGACTTTGGTGAGATTTAAGCTAAATCTATTGACTAATATGGATAATATAAGCTGGAATAAAATGATTTAGACCTAGATTAACAACTATTTAACTGAAATACAAGATTTTGCTACCCTAATTCTTGACAGAGAAAACTTGGGGTGAGATCAAAGCTAAGTTTGACTTTTTAACAAAAGAACATGGGATTTTATGACTTCACTGAGTTATTATGAATCAATGAGACTTGCATGAACCAACAACAACAATATAAACTAGCTAGAACCCAGAGAACACCTTAGAACCAAACACCCCTATACTTCTATGAAAATGAGATTTTCAAGTGTATAAGTTGATTTAGGCTAAGAACTTGATTCAGGATCACTTGTGGTCTTGTAATAAACTGATTTTAACTTATAAACACCAATACAAACAACAAACACCTACAAATTTCTAATGTGGTATTATGGCAGTTAAAACAATCAAAAGTGAGCACAAGGGTTATACTAAACAAATACCCAATATTAAGCTACAAATTGACTAAAATACACTTAATAGGCAAGGAAACATAAAGAAAGCAACTAATAAATATTTAAACAGTGAAAAGCTAAAATGGAACAAAGGCTTACAGTGTGCAACCAAGCTAGAAATCAAGAACAAAGCACCAAGTACCAATCCTATAGGCTTCAACAAGCCACTAAACCCATGGCCATCCAAAATACACCATGCTCCAGCAATCTACAGTCTTCAACCTGTAATTTTTTTTTTCACTGAATTTTTATATTTTTTTTGTATATATTTCTTTGATACTAAGCTGAGTTTTAAGGTTTCTAAAAGTTTATTGAAGCTTTATGGGAGCTTATATGATCCTAAAAGTCCATATCAACAAGCACAAACAGCATTCAAGCTAAATTGGTATTTTGAGATAAAAAGGGAAAGCATAAACTGATTTAAAAGGAACAACTGAAATTGATTAATGAAAAAGGTTCAAAATACAATAAAAACACTTAGTACATTGATTTAAAACTTGAAATTACACTGGAATTCTAAAAACTAGATTATACGACATATATTTTGCTAAATAAAACTACACACCCTTCCTTCTTCTTTCTTCCTCTATTTATAGTGACCATTTGGGTTCTTTGAAGTCTTCTGAGTCTTTCCCATAAAAAATTCTTGCCATTGGATCACTGTAGCCTCATCTCAGCCCTCCACGTGTTTTGGCGGGAAATTTAGTTTTGACCAAGTTATCTGTTTTAAGTGCAAATGGGGGTGGTGGCATTTATTGTGGCTTGTTTCTTAGGTGTATGGTGGAGTGGGCGGTGGGATTTGACTGGCAAGTGGGGTGGTGGTGGAGAAAAACCATGGTGGTTTCGGTTTTGGAGTTGGGAGGGAAAGGGGAAACGGGGTGAGTGGGTTTGACCAATATCAAACCTGGTTTTATTAAAAAGGGGGGGGTGTTGGGTTTAAATGGGAGTGGGCCTGGTGTAGTGATGGGCCAAAAATAAAAAGGGCTAAGGGGTGGACTGGTTTGTAGATGGGTTTGTATTTGGATTTTTGGGTTTAGATTATAAAGGGCTCGTTTGGTTTTATAATTTCACAAGGACTAATTATGTAATTCCTGCAAAGATGAAGGATCTGAATTGGCAAGCTTCCAAAGTGTTCCAAGGGGTCATTCCTGCCAAGTCTCAATTACCAAAGGACCAATGTTGAATATTTCCACTTTTAAATTTCCAAGGACCTGTTTTGCCAACTTGTGAAACTTCAGGGACCAAACTTGTAATTTTACCAAACTTTTCACCAAAGGATCATTTTTGCCAAAGTTCAATAATACAAGGACCATAATTGTTAATTTCGAAAAGATTTTAATCCCAGGGGCTATTTTTGACAACTTTGCAAAGTTCAGGGACTAAACTTTTAAACTTTTGAAACTTTTCACCAAAGGACTAATTATGACAACTTGTGATTTTCAAAAGACTTTGGTTGACTTTTCTTCCAAAATTAATGCTCAAGGACTAGATTTGACAAGTTTTAAAATAGTTGAGGGACTGAAACTGCCAATTGTGCAAACTTTGTTCGTTTTTCATTTGTTTTCAAACATTTTGCATCTAAAACATATAAAATACAACCCTGGGATATTTTTAGTATTCTGATGCATATTTGGGTGTTTTAGGATGTTTTGGCAGTTCAGATATGACAAAAATGATGAGTATTTACACACTCATCAATCCCCCACACTAAAATATTGCTAGTCCCTAGCAATCTTTTATGAAAACTTGATGGATTTGATGACTCTTTACCAAAAGCCATTACTTCTGGAGTAGCCAAGTGTTTCAGTATGTGATACTTTGGTACACTGATAACCAAATGATTTTGAGCAAACCATCAGCTATCAACGGATTTGATTTGTCTTTACCAAAAGCCGTTTGCTTCGGGACTTGCCAACTCTTCACGATTCAAAGATATGGTGAGCTGAATACCATACAATTTTTTGGCAAATTGTAAGCCATAAAGAGATTTGAGATATCTTTACCGGAAGCCGTTTGCTCTCGGATTAGCCAGACCTTATGTGGATGAGACATGGTGGACTGATAACCATTTGTCGTGTTAGTGCAAAGCACTCACACCAGAAAAAAAAATTTGGCCAAAATGGGGGTATTAAGGCATTTAGATGGTAAAAATGTGATCAAATTCGCCAGAATCCCCCCCAACACTAGAATTGAATATTGCCCTCAATATTCAAAGTCCCGGCTATTATGCCGATACTTTGAGATGTAAAAACTTAAGATTAGGCAAGTGTGGGAACATTTTTTTTTGGAAAATATATACATGCAGGGGCACCTCCCCCACACTAAGGTGTTAGAAAGTAGAAAGAAGTCAGAAACACGGGTGATAACCCATGGCATGCTAATGTTTTTGATCACCGAGTCAATAGCTTGACTCGATCCCCGCATTCATTGGTTCATGGGGAAAGTTTGGAGATCCGGGACAACTATGGGTGGTATGTCCTCTCCAAAGTAGTGCTTTAGCCGATGGCGATTCACTTTGAAATTTGGACCTTCGGGTTGAGATAACTCAACGGTACCATATGGATAAACTTTTACAATGGTGAATGGTCCAGTCCAGCGGGTTTTGAGTTTTCCCGAGAAGATCTTTAAACGAGAATTGAAAAGAAGGACTCGATCACCAACGTTGAAAACACGGTTTTTTATTTTTGAGTCATGAATCTTCTTTGTCTTTTCTTTGTAGATCAAAGAGTTCTCGTATGCCTGATCACGAAGTTCATTTAATTCATTCAGCTGAACTTTACGGTGATCACCCGCTGTCTGAAGATCGAAGTTAGCATATTTCAAGGCCCAGTAGGCTTTGTGCTCAAGCTCAATCGGTAGATGACACGCCTTTCCGTATACAAGATTATAAGGAGTACACCCGATGGGTGTTTTGTAAGCAGTACGGAAGGCCCAGAGTGCATCATCTAGTTTATCCGACAAAGAGGCACGGTTTTCACCTACGGTCCTCTCAAGAATCCTTTTAATACCACGGTTCGAAACTTCCACTTGCCCACTTGTTTGGGGGTGATATGCAGTGGAAAGGCGGTGAGTGACACCGTACTTTTGCATGACTTTATCAAATTTGTCATTGCAGAAATGTGTACCACGATAACTAATAATGGCTCGTAGAGTTCCGAACCTAGCAAAAAGAGATTTCAAAAATTTCACAACAAATCGGGCATCATTGGTGGGTAATGCTTTCGCCTCAACCCATTTTGACAGGTAGTCAACAGCCACGAGTATATACTTGTTTCCTCGAGATGATACAAATGGCCCCATAAAATCAATGCCCCATATGTCAAAGATTTCACAGACTTGGATGGCGTTTTGAGGCATCTCATTTGTCTTTGAAATATTCCCGTGACGCTGATAAGCGTCACAAGGTTTGACTAAGTTATGAGCATCTTTATAGATCGTGGGCCAGTAGAAACCGGAATCAAACACCTTCTTGGTGGTGTAATTTGGATTAGGATGTCCCCCCGTGGGTCTATCATGACAAGCTTTGAGAATATCCATGGCTTCTTGGCCATGGACACACCGTCTGATGACTTGATTGGCACAGATTTTGAACAAGTAGGGGTCGTCCCAGAAGTAATGTTTAACGTCTTTAAAAATTTATTTTTCTGTTGGGACGACATCCCTTTCACAACAAAGTTACCCGCATGGTAGTTTGCAAAGTCGGCAAACCATGGGGTAGTAGAGTCACCACGAAAAGAAACCGCATTGAGTGTTTCAAGAGGAAATGTTTCATTTATTTCCTTTTTCTCGAACACATCTTGGTGAGGGTTTTCTAATCGGGATAAGTGATCAGCCGCTAGGTTCTCAGCTCCTTTTTTGTCACGGATGATGATATCAAATTCTTGCAGGAGGAGAACCCATCGGAGCAATCTCGGCTTTGCATCTTGTTTGGCAAAGAGATATTTTAGAGCCGAGTGATCCGTATACACTACGCATTTCGTCAAGATCAAGTATGGCCGAAACTTTTCAAATGCATACACCACGGCTAATAACTCTTTTTCCGTTGTGGTGTAATGATTCTGAGCCTCATTCATAGTTTTACTTGCATAATGTATAGGCTGAAAATGTTTTGTTTTTCGTTGCCCCAAGACCGCACCTATAGCAAAATCACTTGCATCGCACATGAGTTCAAAAGGCAGGTCCCAATCGGGGGCAACTAGGATGGGTGCTTCAGTGAGCTTTTTCTTTAGAGTTTGAAAAGCTTCGATGCACTCGGGAAAGAAGATGAAAGGAGCATCTTTTTCAAGTAGATGTGTCATAGGCCGGGTGATTTTAGAAAAATCTTGTATGAATCGATGATAGAATCCGGCATGACCTAGGAAACTCCTGACACCTTTGACTATGGTGGGATGAGGTAACTTAGCAATGACATCAACTTTAGCTCTGTCGACCTCAATCCCGCTCTTAGAAATCTTATGGCCGACGACAATGCCTTCTTTGACCATAAAGTGACTCTTCTCCCAATTTAGGCAAAGATTGGTGTCTTCACACCGTTTGAGCATATTTTCTAAATGGGAGAGATAGGATTGGAAAGAATCCCCAATGACCGAAAAATCATCCATAAAGACCTCCATAGTCTTCCCGATCATGTCGTGGAATATGACCATCATACACCTTTGGAATGTGCCTGGAGCATTACATAAGCGAAAAGGCATATGTCGGTAGGCAAAAGTTCCGTAGGGGCATGTAAAGGTAGTCTTTTCTTGATCTTGCGGATCAATGGGAATCTGGAAGTAACCTGAGAAACCGTCTAGGAAACAATAATGCTCGTTTCCCGCTAATCTCTCGAGCATTTGGTCCATGAAGGGTAGAGGAAAATGGTCTTTACGGGTGGCGTCATTTAATTTTCGATAGTCAATGCATACTCGCCATCCCGTAACCAATCGAGTTGGAATCAACTCGTTTTCTTCATTTGTGACAACAGTAATGCCACCCTTTTTAGGAACACAGTGAATGAGACTAACCCAAGGACTATCAGAGATAGGGTAAATCAATCCGGCATCAAGAAGTTTGATAACCTCTTGTTTGATAACCTCGTGAATTTTAGGATTAACCCTTCTTTATTGTTGAACTGCTGGTTTAAAGTCATCCTCCATTAAGATTTTGTGAGTACAGAATTCAGGGTTAATACCCTTGATATCAGAGAGTTTCCAAACAATTGCTTGCTTGTGTGACTTCAAGATTTTTATGAGAGCAGCTTTTTCCTCATCTTTTAAGTCTTTTGCAATTATGACGGGTAATTTATCATCACCCTCCAAAAATGCATACTCGAGATGAGGTGGTAAGTCCTTAAGTTCGACCTCAGGAAATTCAGCAGTTTTCTCAACATATTTTATTTCCTCGTTATGAAGTTTTTGTGGAAGAACAGGAGGAGGAGAGGGATCTTCATTCAACAGCTTCTCAAGGAGAAGTATATCCCTGTCCGGGTCAATCTCTTGGTTATCAATCCCCTCGAGAATCGAATCATTTTTGAGAAAGGCCTCTATTTCCTTTAAGATGAAATCACTTCCCTCAAACGGAGTTAGGGAAGGAGAAGAATTAGCAATGATAGGTTGAGAAGAGGGAGTGGGATTGCCACTCAAAGAATTATCGGTGAAACCAAGAATTTCTTGAGAATACTCTTCCGAAGCAATATCGATGACATCGATTCTGTTAATTTCTGTGGGGTCATAATGGGAAGAGTATCTCGAAGTCTGATCAAGATTGAATGTGATGGCTTCATTACCAACACGTAGAGTGATTTCTTCATCAAAGACATCTATCAAAGTACGGCCCGTTCTTAGGAATCCCCTCCCTAAAATGAGAGGAACCCTCGGGTCTGCATCAAAATCAACAATCACGAAATCTGCCGGAAAATGGAACTTTCCTACTTTCACGAACACATCCTCAGCAATACCGAGGGGAAGAGATATAAAGCGATCTGCAAGCTCGAGAGTCATGCAGGTAGGAGTAAGTGCCGGAAGAGAAAGTTTTTTCTAGACTGAGTGAGGCATCAGGTTGATGCTCGCACCAAGATCGGCCAAGGCATAGCATTCAACCATTCCCAAGAAAATGCAAGGAATGAGGATGTTGACATAAATAATGCGTAAAAATGTTATTTATATTTTTCGATATCTCTACGTTTTGACGATCACAAAATGTAAAATCATTAAACGTAAGATTACTACGTAAACAAGTATTAAGCTAGTTTATATCATTATATCCAACTTAATCACTTAAGGTATGAATAAACAAGTGCTTAATACATCTCATGATCAAAGGGGTATTTAATTAATTACTACAAAGTTTATTTAATTATATAAACATATTATATATTTTTGAAAAACAATTTTGGTAATAAAGAAAAATGTTTTAATCATACTAAATATATGAATTCAAATTTTTAACCAAAATCAGTTAGTTTTTCACCAAATAAACTTTCCCCACTAAAGACAAAAAAATCTGGCCGTTACAGCTGGGCGGCCCCCTTAATTATAAGGGGCGGCCCCCTTAATTTTAAGGGGGCCGGCCACAATTAAGGGGACCGGCCACGCTCCTGTGTCAGATTTTGTCAGAATTGTTCCCTATAAATACCACCTTAAATCTGGTATTTTTCCTCACCTTTTGCACGAAAATTTTCAGATCTAAATCTCTCTAAACATCTTCCAAAACCCTTTGATCATTAGATTACTAATCCTTGTTTCAAGTGATTCAATCCCTCATCATCCACCATCATCCAAAGTGCAAGAGAAGAATACTCCTTCAACCTCAAGTTTAATAAGTATTGTATATTGATTGTGTATATTGTGTATAGCTATTGTGTAGTTGTGTTGTGAACATTATAAGTAGTTCTAGGAGTGTTAGTTGTGAATAGAAGTAGTGTAGTGGTGAAGATTAAGTAGTGAAGTAGTGAAGTAGTGAAGTAGTGAAGAAGTTGTGTTGTGAAGAAGTAGTGACGAAGTTGTGGTGTGCTCAAGTTGTGAAGAAGTCATGGTGTGTTGTGAGATTGGTTCTAGCTACTATTAGGACCCGACATTTAGCTTTGTGTCGTTAAGCCGGTGTAAGCAAAAGTTGTGTAAGGTTTTCTCCGCAATAAGGGAGCTTGTTGACATAGTGAAGAAAACTCCCGAGTTAGGTGCTCGGGGAGTGTAGTAGGACGAAGAGGAGATTCGTAGCCGAACCACTATAAATTCTTTGTCTCACGGTGCCATTTTTCCAACTCTATCCTTTTACTTATTTACTTAATTTCATTTTTGTCATATCATATACTTGTTGATATCGTTACTTATAATTGTGCAAGTCTATTGGTGAAACATAAAGTTTGAATTGGTGTTTTGATAAACAAGGTTTTTATAAATTAAAAAGACGTAAAACTATTCAACCCCCCCTTCTAGTTTTCCATAATTGGTATCAAGAGCCACGTCAAACAAGATTTTTAAAATATATTGTATTTTAAAACTTGAAATCGATCTATGGAAATG
>LBNU01005198.1:3713-16937 GCA_014162995.1 Artemisia annua | reverse complement strand
TTTTTACAACATTTAGAAGTGAAACCTTGATCTTAATGAGCGTCTCATGGATAGGAAATTGTATGACTAGCACAAAACCGTACCACTAAAAAAATTTTCCACCCTAAATATGTGAGGTTCGCCCCTAGAATTGGTAGGAAAATCATCCATCTTTAGTGCTATGATGTGAGTACCGGTAATATTTAGATTCTAGAACTTGCGTTAGGACCATCTCAAATCCACAAGTGAGACTACATTCGTGTAGTTAAGATTTACTACATGATAAGAGGCATTAGGATTAACCCATTGTTTTACACCCGTATATTTGTTATAATTACATTGACTTCATTGGTCAAGTAATTCTCCCACACCCTTTGCGTTGTATCCACTTTTGCTACACGATACCCCTAGTACACCCCTCCAAGCCTATCCTTTCGTTTCGACCTTTGAGCATCTTACTCAAAGTGAGAATTAGTTTACACCCCACTAAATGTACACCCAAATCGCCTTAGCCTACCTTGTATGCACCCACCTTTGGTGCATTATTGTGAAAACATTTGTTAAACCGTTAGTTAATTATCCGGTCAATTACATGGTTGCTAAGTTAAGTCATATCCTTGTACATATTGTTTTGGGACGATTGTGACTCATGGGTAAAAGTACTAGTGTAATGGAGTAATGGGGAAGAGCAGCATTATTACCCCCATACGTGCTAAACATTTTAAAAGTACTCCAAGTTTTTCGATTATCTTAATTCGAGTCATTAGAATAGTGATTGTAAAGTTATGTAAAGATTCAAGTGTAAGGGGAATGCAAATCCCCTATGAAAAAGAAAGAAGAAAAACATACGGACTACCATCCCGTTTCCTTTTATGTTCTTTTTTAGTTTTTGTTATTTCATTTTTAGATTAAGATTGAGTCGAGTCTTGACTTAAGCAACGATGTAGAGTGCATGTATTTGATCATGATAATTAACTCGCCACCACTAAAATATCCTTTATTCCAACCAAACCGTGTTATCATATCCCTACACCTTACGTTACAACCCTTTATAAAGACCTCTTTGATAGTTTATCTTAGGTGCTTACGCCTAGTGGAGGAGTAATTGATCCTTTCCGAAGCCTATGGTAATCTATTTGCTATGACAGGTAGTGAGTGTTATTTTCCGTTCCATTTATGAGATATAAACTTTATGACATTTGAGAGATGTGAGAATCCAAACACTATTTGTGAGGTGCTAGTGTATGATTTCCGTGCTTGTTATGATTAGGGTCTAACAACTATTTGTTGTAATTACTTTTATATTCGTGTTAAATGACCCCTAACTCATATTTTGATTGGAATAAAAGCTCATTTGCTTGAGGACAATCAAATCTCAAGTGTAAGGGTATTTGATGAGACGAAAAGTGTTACGCTTTTAGGGGGTCATTTAAGCCCTAATTCGTATAAATGTGATCAAATATTCCCCTAAATCGTTCCTTTTGTCATTTTAGGTACTTTTGAGAGGAATTCTGGAAAACATGCATATTCGGACGTTTTTGGAGCATAAAAGTGAAGAAAACGACAAAGTCTCAAAGAAGCTAGAAATTACAACCTGACGGCGTCAGGAGTCACAAGGTGACGCCGTCAGTAAGGATGACAAAAGAGTGGAATTCAATTGTCAAATGACAGGCCAGAAAGATTTCAAGAATTTACACCTGACGCCGTCAGGTGTTAGAAGATGTAGGCCGTCACGTGTTAAGTTAAAGAGAGACGGCCCAGAGAGTTTTACAAGCTGACCATGTCCCAAATGGATCTAGGCCATCCGAGAACCCTAATGGCGGCGAGCTGACGGCGTCAGGCCCTATAAGTTGACGCCGTCCGAACTTATTTTCTATATATATTTTCCAAATTTTCATTCATTATGTGTGGAACTTTGTGGAGAACTTTTAGGGCAAACCCTAAAGACGAATTTTCTGTGACTTTTAGGGTTTCCAACCCTTGGAACCCTAGTGCTTAATTAAAGATAAGTCTTCACTTTAATTCAATCAATATGTCTATGTGTTGGTTGTCTATCTATCTTGCTTGTCTTTCAATTAACATGAGTAGCTAAATTCTCTAGTGTTTGCTTAGATCTAATGAAACCTAACTATTAATTATTGGTTAATTGGTGTGTGTTGTTGTTTGTTGGGATGATTGTTTCATCGATGTTAGGCTCAAGAAAACTGGCCAACCTCCTTTATGGTAACGTGCTTGAACGTCTTGGGAAACATGTAGTCGAGGCATACTAGGCTATTAAGGTAGTATTTAACGCATGAGCCACTGTTTACAATCCCTATGGTTGTGTCGTGCATGGCATAGGAGGAGATAAGAGCTCATAGAATTGGAGAGATATGTATGCCACTCCATGAGTTATTAGGAATACACCCTTCATCCACACAAGTAACACACATATCAATTAACCGGCAAAAGATAGTTAGGGAGTAATGAAATCTAAGTAAACACAATTTTCTCCATATTGTTTTCACAACCACAATAGTTTAGATATTTATTTATTTTAGTTTGCATAAGTAGTAAACTTGGGTTAGTTGATTAATAACTAATTCCGCCCTTCTTCCAAAAACCGAGATTTTATTTGCTTTCATAAAAATATAAAAATACAAAAAGAATCTTCCTTCCACCCTTAGACCTATTAGATTAGCTATTCTATCCTAACGAACACTATTCCCTGTGAGAGAACGATCAATCCCCCGTACTTACCACTATCCTATACTACATCGGTCAGGTACACTGCCTGGTGGGGTTGTAAGCCTCTTGAGATCCCTCGAGAGGTAAAACCTGTTGTAAAGTCACAAAACCACGCATCACATATATACTTAATAGGGTATCCATTAGAAAAACACTAGGAAAAACTCCTTATGAGTTACTAAGAGGTAGAAAACCAAACATAGGCTACTTTAGGTATTCGGAAGTAAATGCTTCATTCTCAACACTAAGGATTATCTCACTAAGTTCGACCCTAAGTCAAATGAAGGAATTTTTCTAGGATACTCACAAAATAGTAAAGCTTATATAGTCTTAAATAAAGATAATATGAAAGTAGAAGAATCATTAAACGTAACCTTCGACGAAACTCTTCCACCACCTAGGACATTACCTTTAGAAGATGATGATGTTATAGAGGAAGATGCTATTGAGGTTAGTAAGACAAAGCCCATAGGAAATGATATTGAGGAAGAAAATTTAGAAGAAAACGAAGTTGTAAATATTAAGGAATCTAGGTCACACCCATTAGACAACATCATAGGTCACCTAAAACAACGAACACTTAGATCACAAGCACAAGAAAAAAATAACTTCTTTTGTTTTGTGTCAACAATAGAGCCTAAGAATATAAATGAAGCCTTAAAGGATGAAAGTTGGATTATGGCTATTCAAGAAGAATTAAATCAATTCAAAACAAATGATGTTTGGGAATTAGTACCGAATCCTAGGAATGTGACTATAATAGGAACTAAGTGGGTATTTAGGAATAAACTAGATGAAAATGAAATAGTTACTAGGAACAAAGCTAGGTTAATCGCCCAAGGTTATAATCAACAAGAAGGAATTGATTATGACGAAACCTATGCCCCCGTAGCTAGATTAGAATCCATTAGAATCCTTTTAGCTTATGCATGCGCCCTAAACTTTAGGTTTTACCAAATGGATGTGAAGAGTGCATTCCTTAACGGTTTTATCAATGAGGAGGTGTATGTGGCACAACCTCCAGGATTCATTGACTTCGCAAAACCTGATTATGTTTATAAACTAAAGAAAGCTTTGTATGGTCTTAAGCAAGCTCCAAAGGCTTGGTATGATAGACTGAAGGCATTCTTGGTTAAACATAATTATTCCATGAGAATGGTAGATAACACTCTCTTCACTAAAAGAAGTGACCCTCATATTATCATTGTTCAAATATATGTCGATGACATTATATTTGGCTCAACTTGTCAAGAAATGTGTGATGAATTTGCCAAAATCATGCATGATGAGTTTGAGATGAGTATGATGGGAGAACTAAACTTCTTCTTAGGATTACAAATAAAACAACTAGAAGACGGAATATTCTTTAACCAATCTAAGTACATTAAGGAAATGCTTAAGAAATTTGGCCTAGAAGACTCTAAACCACTTAAGACACCTATGTCTACGGAAATTAAACTCACAAGAGATGAAGAGGGTGAGTCCGTAGATAATACTAAGTATAGAGGAATGATAGGAAGTCTACTGTACTTAACGGCAAGTAGACCCGATATCATATATAGTGTTTGCCTTTGCGCTCGCTTTCAAGAGGATCCCAAAACCTCTCACCTAGAAGCGGTTAAGCGTATCTTCCGAAACATTAAAGGCACTATACACTTAGGATTATGGTATCCTAAGGGATCCAGCATAGAAACCATTTTCTATGCGGGTTCGGATCATGCGGGAGACTACGTAGATAGAAAGAGCACAAGCGGTATTTGCACGTTTATGGGATGTTGTTTAACATCTTGGTTTTCGAAGAAGCAAACCGCTCTTGCTATTTCTACCACCGAAGCCGAATACGTAAGCGCTGGAAAGGCATGTCAACAAGCACTATGGATGAAACAAGCTCTCGTAGACTATGGCATTAGGTTAGAAAATATCCCCATTATGTGCGATAATAAAGGAGCTATAGACTTAAATAAGAATCCCGTTCAACACTCTAGGACTAAACACATAGAAATACGCCATCACTTTCTTAGGGATAACGTACAAAGAGGAAACATCACTATAGAAAAGGTAGCCTTGGAAGATAACATTGCCGACATATTCACTAAGCCCCTTAAGCGTGAATCATTTAACCACTTGCGTTTAGGATTAGGAATGAAGGAACAAATTGATTGAACTTTCTTGAAAAACCAAAACTTTCTGAAATTTCAAAATTCTGGACACTTTCAAGTGTCAGATGGGCGGACCCCTTAAATATATAAGGGCGGCCCCCTTAAAATTAAGGGGACCGGCCTCTATTTAAGGGGGCCGGCCATCTGATGGTGAAAGTTTCTGTGTTTTCGTTATTTTCCTCCAAAATCTGAGTCTAGGATTCTTTTTTGCACAAAATCAAGAATTGAGATATTTTGTTTGCATAATTATACTTTCAATAAAACCTCAATTCCTTTCCAAAACATTCTCACGATTAGGAAAACTCATTGTTGAATAATGATAAAAACGTTTTTCTAAAATCATGCATAATAGTCTTACTCTCGTTGTCTATAAGTATATAATCTAATGTATACTTATATATAACATTTGGAAGTAAGCAAATTTAATTCAAGGATACTAAAGATTGTTTCTCAAGATCATTTGTTTTTAGGAAGCAATCTTTACTCCACATTTGTTTCATTTAGGCACACACCTAGAACAAATTCAAGAATTTTATAGTCATATTTGTTCCATCACTAGATAGACACTATTAGGTGCCTTTACTCTAAGATTAGTTGCCTTAGTGTACCTTTGTTGCTTAATTGATAATTTGCTTTAAATGCATGCTTGATTATATTCATATATTCTATATGCTTAATTGCTTATTAGCTTTATTTGCATGCTTAATTATACTTAATTATGGTTATATGATTAATTGCTAGCATGTATGCTTTTCATGAAAATTAGACTATGAAAATACTTGCCTAGTTGCCTAAAGAGTTGGTCTTGCCCAAAACCAAACCACAAAACTGTTGGTTTATATGTGTTTGAGTGTTCCCAGAATAGGGTAAAGATAATCAATGAGTACCGGATATTCACTTGAAATCGTGTTATCACTTTCCAATAGAAACTATTCGACCCTATGCCTGGGTTACACGAATATCTCTATGGGATAAGACCAAGTGATGTTCTTGTTTTAGGCACAAATCAAGAACCTAATCATATTCAAGTGTTTAGGGTTTTTGTTAATCGTCTTACATGCAGATGTGTTATGACCTCTATTTATAATAGAGTTTACTCAAACCCTAGCCCATGGAATTATGTATAATTAACGGCCCATTAATTATAACATAATACTTTCCATAATAGTAGGAATCAGTGGTTATCAGTGGAAACAATAACACTAGCAGTGGTAATGTTAACACTATCAGTGGAAACTAACAGCAGTTGGATGCTTACACTAGCAGTGGGAACTGCTAACACTAGCAGTGGGAACAGCAGCAGAATCATACTAGCAGCAGAGTCTAGCAGCAGATTCCCACTAGCAGCAGAATCCACTAGCAGCAGATTCTACTAGCATAACCACAATTGAGTCAGGGTGTTCATGGACCAAATGGGTGTACACTCCGTACCTCCAAACCCATTACCAGGTGTGAACTCATCCCTCAAGTGCACTAAATTTTCCAACAATCCTCCCCAAATTTAGTTCACTTCCTTTGCATGAAAAATTAAACATTAAACAAAACAAGTGCATAAATGAAAATATCCTGAGGATTGAATTTCCACATTAGTACATATACGTTCAAACATTCGAGAATCAGGGTGTTCTAAGAATTGAACCCTTCAACCCATTTGAATACCTGAAGATAAATACACACAAGTTTTCAAACACTTAAATACTCCTGACACTATTACAAGCCATGTGTCCATATCCAATTCATAAATGTTGTAAAAGCTAAAAGTCCAAAGCTTCCTGAAGCGGCAAAACTTCAACATTTACATAGGTGGTTCATCTTTTAATCATGCTCCTGCTCAGCACTTTGTCAAAGAAAATAACCATTAAGAAGTGAAGACTTCATCCTCCTTTCCAGCAGGTAACAAGCACAACCTTGGGATGTAATATAAAACATGTGCTTCAGTCCACAAAATGTTCAGCTTTCCACATTGAACTCAGCTTCCAAGTTTCCTTAGAAGGGAGTTGGGTATCTTTGCATTCAGTGACTAAGTAGGACTTAAACCCATCCCTGTAGCAGACTTTAAAACCAAGTCTCTAGCCAAACCCTTCGTCAAGTGATCAGCTAAGTTTTGTTGAGATCTAACAAACTCTATAGATACCACCCCATTCATGATGAGCTCACGAATCATGCTATGCCTGACACCTAAGTGTCTAGACTTCCCATTGTACATCTGGCTATAAGCCTTTGCCAATGTAGCAGCACTATCACAACGGATAGAAATAGGTGCTATAGGTTTAGGCCACAATGGAATCTCAAGAAGCAGGTTTCTCAACCATTCAGCTTCTTTACCAGCAGCAGCTAAAGCCACAAATTCAGATTCCATGGTTGAACTGGTAATGCAAGTTTGTTTCTTGGATGCCCAAGAAATTGCACCTCCACCAAGTAGGAATACCCAGCCACTGGTAGATGAATTATCTTCAGTGTTACTGATCCAACTTGCATCAGTGTATCCTTCCAACACTGAAGGATAACCAGTATATGAAAGACTATAATCCATAGTTCTTTTCAAATACTTAAAGACCCTCTGAATTGCTTGCCAGTGATGAGCACTAGGATTACTAGTATACCTGCTCAGTTTACCCACTGCAAAAGCAATATCAGGCATTGTACAAGTCATGGCATACATCAAGCAGCCAATTACCCTAGAATACTCAAGTTGAGATACAGCTTTACCAGTATTAGGCATTAGCTTCTCACTTGTATCCATAGGAGTACTCACTGGAGTACAATCAAAGTAATTAAATTTCCTCAACACCTTCTCAATGTAATGAGACTGAGAGATAGAAATTTTGTTACTTTCATGTTTAATCCTAATACCAAGGATAACATCTGCCTCCCCCATATTCTTCATGGAGAACTTTGATGACAAAGATTCTTTTGTAAGATCAACTTGATTTTGGTCAGTGCCAAAGAACAACATGTCATCAACATATAGACAAATGATGACTCCTTTACTAGATTCATCAAATTTGCTATATACACATTTGTCAGCCTGATTAAGTGAATAACCACTAGACAAAACCACTTCATCACATTTTTGATGCCATTGCTTAGGTGCCTGTTTTAGTCCATAAAGAGACTTAATCAGTTTACACACCTTGTTTTCATTGCCAGGCATGAGAAGCCCTGAGGTTGGTTCATGTAAACCTCCTCATCTAAAACACCATTCAAGAAAGCTGTCTTTACATCCATCTGATGAATAATTAAATTGTGAATTGATGCCAAAGCAATTAGCAATCTTATGGTACTGATACGAGCCACAGGGGCATAGGTATCAAAATAGTCTATTCCTGACTTTTGTTTAAAGCCTTGAATAACTAATCTTGCCTTGAACTTTTCAACAGTTCCATCTACCTTCATTTTCTTTTTGAAAATCCATTTGCAACCTAGAGGGTTGCAACCAGGTGGTAGATCAGTCAACACATAAGTGTTATTGCCCATGATGGAGTCTATCTCATCATTAATTGCTTCTTTCTAGAAAGCAACATCCTGGGACTTCATTGCTTCTTCAAATGTTTTGGGATCATCCTCAATAATGAAGCAATAGGAGTATTGGTAAGAGACCTCACTCCTTGTACCTTCAATTTAGTATAATTGAAACTCAGTTCCAAATGACTTTGGAGTCCTCACCCTATTGCTCCTTCTGAGCTAAGGTTCAGGTTGTTGTTCCACAACCTCAGCGGGAACCTCAGCAGGAAACTCATCAGATACTTCTGAAGCACCATTGTCATTGGTTCCATTTGGAATCCTTTGACTTGGTCTAGGGATAGATGAAAATCTATTCTCATCAAAGAGTGCATCCCTTGATTCAATTATAGAGTTAATTGAAACAGATTCATTAGGTTCAATGACATAGAACCTATATGCCTTGGAATGCTCAGCATATCCAACAAAGATGCATTCAATGCCTCTTTCATCCAAAGTTTTCTGCTTTAGATCAGGGAGTCTTACAACAGCCCTACAATCCCAAATCCTGAGAAAGTTCAGGTTGGGTTTTCTTTTAGTCCAGAGTTCATAAGGGGTAATCTTGTTCCTTTTGTTGGGAACTCTATTTAGTAAATAGCAAGCTGTTAACATAGCTTCACCCCAGAACCCTTGACTCAGCCCTGAATAGGACAACATGGAATTAACCATCTCCTTCAGCACCCTGTTTTTCCTTTCAGAAATACCATTTTGCTGAGGAGTATAGGGAGCAGTCGTTTCATGGATTATACCAACAGACTGAAAGTACAGAGTATCCATGTACTCACCTCCCCTATCAGTCCTAAATCTTTTGATTAAAGAACCTTGTTGCAATTCAACTTCAGTTTTAAATACTTTAAATTTATATAATGCTTCATCCTTAGTATGTAACAAATAAACATAACAAAACCTAGAAGCATCATCAATAAAAGTCACAAAGTATTTCTTATTCCCCAAAGAGGGAGTAGCATGCAAATCACATAGATCACTATGAATAAGTTCCAACACTTTAGTTTCACGTTTTACACTTTGAAAAGGTTTCTTAGTTATTTTGTTCATCATACAAGTTTTACACTTTTTAGTGTCCATGTCAATTGCTGGAATTAATCCATCCTTAGACATATCTTGCATTCTTTTAAAGTGTACATGGCCAAGTCTAGCATGCCATAAATTTGAATCATTCAATTTAGTGGTTGACATAAAAGCAGAATTAACATTATCATGAACAATATTAAGCCTGAACATTTGATTACACAAATAGCCAAAACCAATAAACACACCATGTTTAGACAAAACATACTTATCAGATTCAATTACTTGTTTATAACCACAATTATTCAAAACACAACTAGAAACCAAATTCTTTCTAATATCAGGAACATGTAAAACATTCAACAAAGAAACCATCTTTCCAGAACTAAACTTCAAATCCACACATCCTTTTCCATGCACCAGGGCAGTTGACTCGTTTCCCATATGAAGAATAGAACCATCATTCATTGACTCATAAGTCTTGAACCAGCTTCTATCTTTACACACATGAATTGTAGCTCTAGAGTCAACCTACCAAGCAACATCATCATCCTGCACAAAGTATACATCAGATATATATGTAACATAATAAATCTCAAAAGACTTATTAAATATATTCTGACCTTTTAGAGAATTGGTGTTACCATTCCCTGAACCACTTGCGCCTGATCCATTGGATTTGTTTCCAACTTTAACATCCTTGCAATCCTTTCTGAAGTGTCCAGGTTTCCCACACTTCCAACAAGTAACTTTAGATTTCTTGTTAAGATCATCTTTGGTGTTGTCATGATGTTTACGCTTGCCCTTGTTGTCATTGTTCCTGGAGGAGTTGTTATGCTCCACCACATTGACAACTGATGGACCAGTAGCATTGCTACTTTTTGGCTTGTCAATGTCTTGTGCCTTGAGTGATTTTTCAATGCGCAAGTGACTGCCCAACTCAACAAGAGTTAACTCCTCCTTCTTATGCTTAAGCATATGCTTGAAATCTTTCCAAGAAGGAGGTAATTTATCAATGATACAAGAGACTGAAATAGCCTCATCCATGTTCATCTTGTGTTGTGTGAATCTACCAAGTATACTAAGAAGTTCATTGTATTGTTCCATGACAGGTCTAGAATCAACCATTTTGTAATTGTTAAAATTACTTACAAGGAACTTCTTACTTGATGCATCCTCAGCCATATACTTGGCTTCCAAGGAATCCCATAGTTCTTTAGAAGATTCAACATTCTGATAAATATCAAAGAGTGAATCAGACATACCATTGAGGATTAAACCTCTGCAAACATAGTCATCATTCTCCCACTTGCTTCTTGCTCTCATCTGTTCCATGGTAGCATTATCCCCATGATCTTCAGGATTATCAGAAGTGAGAACAGACACTACATTCATGCTTGTCAGCAGGAACTGCATCTTCTTTTGCCATCTTCTGAAATCAACACCTTCAAACTTTTCCAACTTGGAAAAGTTAGCAGCCATATGTCTCATAACAGCAGCCATTGATTATCACTAATAGTTTCTATTGATTGTTAGTTATTTAGGTGTTTCTGTGTTCCAGATTAGGGTTAAGATAATCAATGAGTACCGGATATTCACTTGAAATCGTGGTATCACTTTCCAATAGAAACTATTCGACCCTATGCCTGGGTTACACGAATATCTCTATGGGATAAGACCAAGTGATGTTCTTGTTTTAGGCACAAATCAAGAACAGAAGCGTGTTCAAGTGTTTAGGGTTTATGTTAATCGTCTTCATGCAGATGTGTTATGACCTCTATTTATAATAGAGAATACTCAAACCCTAGCCCATGGAATTATGTATAATTAACGGCCCATTAATTATATCATAATACTTTCCATAATAGTAGGATTCAGTGGTTAAAACGAGTAGCACTTTGAATCAACAGTACTTTGAATCAGCAGCAGAGTCAGCAGTAGAGTCTAGCAGCAGAGCAGTAGAGTCTAGCAGCAGAGTCTAGAAGTAGAGTCTAGCAGCAGAGCAGTAGAGTCTAGCAGCAGAGTCTAGAAGTAGAGTCTAGCAGTATAACCACAATTGAGTCAGGGTGTTCATGGACCAAATGGGTGGACACTCCGTACCTCCAAACCCATTACCAGGTGTGAACTCTTCCCTCAAGTGCACTAAATTTTCCAACAGTTAGTACATCAACTTAAGTAAATTCACCTTAACTTCAACACATGCATGCTACTTCACATAATTTTTGGAATGATGGACACTTGTTGGTTAAAGCTGCATCACATTATATTCATTCTTTCGCAACGGTTAGGAAAGTTATCTTGCTAAATGTTAATAACTGGCAACGTTGATCGGCTCACACATTTCATCAAAGGACGTCCAATATTTGAAGGCAATCAACAACCCGCTTAAGAGAGTGTCCGTCCGCTTTGGAGAATGTGACCAGATTCTTGCAACGTTCTCTCATTTGAAATCGAATATATCTAGACCTAGCTCCTAAAAAGGTCGACCCTAAATATGATGTTCGGGAGGTTTGAACTTGGGTAATCACCGAATTCAAAGCACCGACTACGGTGCTACAAATTTGACGCTACGCGCTTAGAAAATATATCAAAATCAAGTGAAGATTCTTCTGCAAAATGATTAGAAAATCAAGGCTATCTGTATGTAGCAACAACATAGATGCAGAT
This sequence comes from Artemisia annua, assembly GCA_014162995.1. Classification (NCBI taxonomy): domain Eukaryota; kingdom Viridiplantae; phylum Streptophyta; class Magnoliopsida; order Asterales; family Asteraceae; genus Artemisia; species Artemisia annua. The sequence goes on along the minus strand of LBNU01005198.1, from coordinate 4,875 downwards.
ATGGAGATTTTGTATAAGGAGGCTGATCTAAGATGCTATTTTAGCTAAAAAGTCTGCAAAATCACATTTGAGCTTAGAATAAGCTCACAAGACCCTTTTTTTTTTTTTTTTTTTTTTTTTTTAACAAAGTTTAATAAGAGTATGCTGAGGTTAAAAATCAAAATTTATTTAAGCTAGAAATGTTGTAGCCCATGGTTTCACCATGGTTTCAAGTAGTTCAAATGGTAATTTTTGCATAAAGGGATTTTCATGTGTCTAGTATCAAGTGTAATTTTCATCCAGGCTTTATCAATTTATGTTAAAAAAAATATTTTTTTGGTAAAAGGATTTCCCCAGTAAAATATATTATTACTCCAAAAAAACAATTAAGTACAACAGGTATGGATGAATCTCATACCTCAGCCCAGAAGGCAAACCAAACACACTTACAGTACATCAGACCTAAGCTAGCATAAAAAAGACATACTAATCTTATGATCAACAACTATAAAGACAAGAAATAAAACTAACATTTATACCGACCACGAATACTTATATCCATCAAGTTACAAAACGCGAATTGTTCCGGAGTTAAACCTTAGAGGTCGTAAGTGTCGTATAGATCAAAATCTTCATCCTCGTGTAAACTAGCCTCATATGCACCTCCAATCGCCATAAAAAGAGAGGTCTCATCATAAACATCTTTGACTTCATCATCACTATCACTATCTGAAGTAACCAAATTTCCAACCTTAGAAAACGGATTACCTACCTTTTTATCCACATTAACCATAACAGGTGTACGATTAGAAATAATACAAAGAGCACCATTGGATGAGCTACAGATATCTTCATAGTTACCCATGTGACCCGCAGTAGCCTCCTTTTGCTTAGGAAGCCGCTTCCTATCGTCACCCATAAGCACATGTGACAACCGGTAATTTTGGGACCTTTTATAAAATCCACCGCATTATATTTTTATAAACGTGAAAATTGAGTTATCGATAATCCATTGAGTTTTGAGAGAATTGCGTGAAAAGTTTGGAATTTATGAGAAAACGTATAATTCTTTACGTATTAATTAGGCTAAATAAGTACTTCGTGTAGGCACTATATGACTTGGCACTAGGAACTCTAACGTGATGCGTATTTTATAAATAACGGTTACGGTGATTTCGAGTAT
>LBNU01005197.1:0-102957 GCA_014162995.1 Artemisia annua | reverse complement strand
ATCCTAGGTTCATACAGGTGTTTTTTAATAAGCAGCTTGAAGGTATTCCTAAGCCTCAAGAATTTTTACCAGTTGTTGTGCTTCCTGATAAGGTGTTTACCTTCATGGCCACAAAGAGTCCTCTCTTTTCTGGTCAAGCTACACCTCTTACTGAGTATATGTTGGAGGTAGCACAAGCTGTTAGAGATGCTGTTCAAGAAGATTCAGAGGATGCTTCTGAACATGGAGATTCTGCTTCAACTCCTTCTCAACAGTCTGAGAAGTCACTTTCCCATGAAGAAGATGTTTCACAACATACTGCTTCTTCACCAGTTCAAGAAGTATCTCAAAAGACTGTCTCACATGAAAAGGCTGCTTCTGCAGAAAAGACTGTTTCTCTGCAAGGTACTGCTCTAGATGACTCAGATCATGGTGTTAGTCAACCACCCACCCCCAATGATTATACTTCCACAGATGGAAATCAGACATCTGGAGGAGATGAGGGAGTGATGGCTGATGAGGATACACCTGATGAAGATGAAGTTATGGACAATTATGCTTTGACAAGAGAATTGAAGAGACTGAAAAGAGCCTATGATGATCAAGCTACTGCTTTGAAAATTCTTCAAAAGAATTACAAGAATTTGAAGAAATTGGTTAAGTCTCTCATTAAACATCCTTCAGAAGGTCTCCAGAAGTTTAAGTCAAAGAAGAGGAGGCTAAGAAAGCTATCTTCATTCACATTGGGGAGGAATAAGGAAGATGTGAATTTGAATGAAGATGCTGATAATGAAGATGTTGTTGATGATCAAAAGACTGTGGATGAAAAGACTGCTGATCAAAATACTATTGATCAAGATGCTGCTATTAATTTTCCACAGACACCACTTGAAGAACAAATTTCTCATAAAGATATTGTTGAAAGAAGAAGTGATGAGACTGAGCAAGTAAATCTTCAAGAAGCTGACACTCAAGTCAGAAGTGGTGACACAGAAGAATTGGACTTGGAAGGTACTGGTGTTGGTATTGTTAATCAAGATACTGCTCAAGGTACTGTGAGGCAGTTTCACATTACACCAATGACCTTGGACTTTGAAGAAGATGTGGGTCCATCCAATCTAGTTCAGGAAGAAGAAGAGATGATTAAGCCTACTAATAGTGATGATGAAACTATTGCTGAGATCATGCTCAATATGTCAAGACCTAGAGGTATTAGTATTCCTGGAGTTAAACAACCTCAAGATCTGCAACCTTCTCCTAATCCTACTCAAGAAATTGATCCTAAAGATAAAGGAAAAGGAATCCTGGTGGAATCAGAGAAGAAGAAGAAAAAGAAATTATTCACTATGGAGCAGATAAGGGCTTATCAAGAAGCTCAAAGTGAAGCAGCTGTTAAGAAGCTTCAAACAGAACTTGATGGTGAGTATGAAAAAGAAAGACATGAAGCTGCTGTTCAACCAAAGAGGCCAAAGAAACCAATGACAAAGGCTCAAGAACGAAATTTTTATATGAGCTACCTGAAAGGAAGAGGATACAAGGGTCTGAACAAGTTAAATCATTCACAGATGAAGGAACTATATGATGCTGTCAGAGCTGAATATCAAAGACAAGTAGATGGCATTGTTGGTTATGATACTGAAGAAGGAAAACAGATGATGGAAGCTGGTAATAAAAGGAAAAGAACAACAACTAAATCACAGTCATCAAAGAAGTCTAAGTCTGAAGTGGAATTAAGAGCCAATACAGTTGATGAACTGAGAAATTACTTAAGAGTTGTTGATTTTGAGCTTCCTAAGTCAGAAGAAGTTACTACTACAAAGTCAAAGATTTCTGATTTAGAGGTTATTGAATCAGAAAAAGATGGTGATTATTTTGTTTTCCATAGAGAAGATGAAAGTTTTAGAGCATTCAATCTGCTGGTTGATGTATTGCACCTGTTAGACAGAGAAGATTTGCTACATCAACAAATTCAAGCTCATTTTAATGATATTCCACTTAATGGAATTGGTGTAGTATTGCTGGGAGATTTGACTACTATGTGGGAAACAGAAGAAACTAAAACAGATGATATTTGGAAGAATCAAGAAGTATGGGAGATTCTAAGCTGGAGATTCTTTGCAAATGCTGGTGTTCATGCCTTAGAGCTGGAAGATGGTACAATGATCTACATGCTGGCAGAAAGGAGATATCCTCTTACAAGAGATTTGATGCTGAGGATGCTGGATCATGGTATGGAAGTTGAAGAAGAAGATGAAACAGCTCTAATGGTAATCAATTTGTTCATCAATTGGACAATTTTGAAGGATGATGATTGAAAAATACTGGTATGATCTTAAATGTATAAAATCTTTTGAATAAACAAGTACTTTATTCAAAGTACTGCTGATCAAACAGTACTTTCCCAAAGTACTGCTTGCAGCTTAAAACCAGTTAAAGTATTTTTGAAATAACAATTTTTGTCATGTGCAAAATACTTTTTGAAGCACAAATAATTACAGCAACAAATTGTTTTTGAGTAGAACATGGTGTTAGTACTTGTACTACACAAAAAATGGTATTCAACTCACCATGTTTAACAGACAAGAAAGAGTTTGATTCATCATGAGGGTACGGCTCTGATGTGACAATCAAATCCGTTTTTAGTTGACAATTTACTAAAAATTGTATGGTTTCAACTCACCATATCTGAAATAAGTGAAGAGTTGACTAGCCCACAAGAAAAATGGCTTGTGGTAAAGGCTGTGGAAAATCCATTTATATTGTAATTAGTTCACCATGGTTGTGATCAAAGAACTAACTAGTCCATAAGCAAACGGCTTTTGGTAAAGACTACTCAAATCCGTTGATAGCTGATGATTTGCTAAAAATCATATGGTTGTCAATGTACCATAGTTTACTTAACCTGAACATTGGCTACTCCAGAGTTAATGGCTTTGGTAAAGAGACATCAAAATCCGTTAATTTTCAATGATTCACCTCTCACAGGAGTTCACACACCTGGAAGTGATGAGAATAGTATGAAACTGAATATGATTTGATGTACCTTATGTTGCTGAGTAGCTGAGAAGGGATTAAGATGCTGTAAAGACAAAAGATTGTTGCTGATAAAGATTGCAGATACTTTATGTTGATGATAACAAAACAACGAGTATGATTTTCAACGAAGACAACCTTTCCTTAAAGACAAAGCTTACACATAAACTTGAAATCAAACAAGTAGAATTCAAGTTAGGGGAGGATTGTTGGGGTAAAAAAGATCAAAGTACTGCTAAAGACCAAAGTGCTGCTAAAGTGTTTAAAGTCAAAGTACTGCTTGTGATCAAAGTACTGCTTGTTAATATAGTCAAAGTACTGCTTGAAGATAAAGACTGAAGATTAGATTAGGAATATTATGTATAATCTAGAATATTCTAAAGTTAGAGTTTGTATACTTGTTGTTCAAGTATTGTAACTGACTAGGGTTTTCCTTGTGCCTATAAAAGGATCCCTAGGTCATTATTAGAGATACGAATACTTTTAGAGAAAGCTAAAGTTCGATATTAGCTATATTAGGGTTGTTTGTGAATCTGTACAATTAGCAGGTTCAAAGTTTGGTTCATATAAAGTGTTGAAGTTGTTATAATTCTTCTTAACTTTGTTAAGTAATTCCGCATACTTAATAGAGTAATTCAGTGTTTCATCATTAGTAGTTTAGGATTTATCCAAGACTGCTAAACCTTAGACAAGCTATAATAAAGTAGTTTGGTCAGAGTATAACGATCCAACATCAATGAACACTATGACGGATTTATCCAACATCGATCTACATACACGGTTCATGAGATCCATGAAAACCGCAGGCGCATTCGTGAGACCAAAAGGCATAACCGTAAACTCATAATGTCCATAACGGGTCCTAAAAGCCGTCTTTAGAATGTCTTCTTCTCGAACCTTCAACTGATGATAACCCAAACGGAGATCGATTTTTGAAAACCACTTTGCGCCTTAGAGTTGATCAAAGAGATCATCAATTCTTGGTAGCGGGTATACATTTTTCACCGTGACTTTATTCAATTCACGGTAATCGATGCACATCCGTATGCTACCATCTTTCTTCTTTACAAACAAAATTGGGGCTCCCCACGGTNTTCTCGAACCTTCAACTGATGATAACCCAAACGGAGATCGATTTTTGAAAACCACTTTGCGCCTTAGAGTTGATCAAAGAGATCATCAATTCTTGGTAGCGGGTATACATTTTTCACCGTGACTTTATTCAATTCACGGTAATCGATGCACATCCGTATGCTACCATCTTTCTTCTTTACAAACAAAATTGGGGCTCCCCACGGTGAACTACTAGGGCGGATAAAACCCTTGTCGAGTAACTCTTGAAGTTGGCTCATTAACTCTTTCATTTCATATGGAGCAAGACGATAAGGAGTTTTGGCAATGGGAGTAGCACCCGGAACAAGATCAATTCGAAACTCAACCTGTCTGTCGGGTGGAGTACCCGACAAATCTTCCGGAAACACGTCACGAAATTCATTAACAATCGGAACGTCATCGATACTTTTCTTCTCGAAACTAGTATCTACGACATGCGCCATAAAGGCATGACAACCACGTGATAAATATCTCCTAGCCTTCATTACGGTACATAACTTTAATTCACCCTTCCTATTGTCACCATAAATCATCATTTCACGACCGCTAGGATTTACAACTCGGACAATCTTTTGTCTACATAGAATGGCGGCATTGTATTTATCAAGCCAATCCATGCCAACAATAATATCAAACTCTCCGAGCATTATAGGAATTAGATCAATCCTAAAAATACTCTCATCGATCTCTATCTCTACATTACGATACACATTAGACACCACAACAATTTCAGTATCAGCAATTTCGACTTCTACGGGTGTTGGAAGCATTTCTAATGGATTAGATAATTCTTTGCTAAAACTATAAGATACAAAGGACATACTTGCGCCCGAATCATACAAAACACGAGCGGGTTTCGATTTAACAAGAATTATACCTGTGATAACGTCGGAACTCGACTTTGCTTCTTCGACACCCATCTGATAAACACGAGCTTTAGGCTTCGGGACCACAGCCTTTTCTTCTTTGACCAAATTAGACGGCTTCACTTGCCTAGGATTGATCTTAGGACATTCGCTTAACTTATGTCCTTCTTCGTTGCACCCATAACATATCACCAAAGGCTTGGTGCAATTTTTGCTAATATGGCTTGGATCTCCACATTTAAAACATCCCTTCATTCCTGATTTACATTCTCCCATATGGTTCTTACCGCACCTATTACACCGAGGTGGCAACTTCCCCGTGATGTCCCTCCTCGTGAAATCAAACTTGCCTCGTTTACCGAATGGTGTTGATTGTTCTTGCTTCCTTTTCAATTCCTTCTTCTCCTTGCCTTTCATTCTATCCAAATCTGCTTCTCATGTACGTGCCCTACTTAAAAGATCCTCCATGGTGGTACACTTGAAAGGTGACACTATAGTACGAATTTCATCCTTGAGCATCCTTTGAAATTTTTCAACCTTAAGCTTCTCGTTGTCACGATACTCCGGGCAATATTGCACCATATCACAAAACTTTTCCCACAACTCGTTCACCGGCTCATTAGNTTCTTCTCCTTGCCTTTCATTCTATCCAAATCTGCTTCTCATGTACGTGCCCTACTTAAAAGATCCTCCATGGTGGTACACTTGAAAGGTGACACTATAGTACGAATTTCATCCTTGAGCATCCTTTGAAATTTTTCAACCTTAAGCTTCTCGTTGTCACGATACTCCGGGCAATATTGCACCATATCACAAAACTTTTCCCACAACTCGTTCACCGGCTCATTAGTTTGCATAAGATTATGAAATGCTTCTCTTATTTTATCAATCTCTTCCGCGGGAGCATATTCTTTCATAAACACCTCCTTGAATTGTTCCCGCATGCACGCTTCTCTCCAAGCACTACCTTTCTCATTAGCTTTACCTTCCCACCATATTTTAGCCCGTTCACGAAGATAGTTGGTAGCAAAGTTTACCTTATCCTCCTCCGCACAACGACTAGTACGGAAAGCCCCTTCTATATCGGTAATCCACCTAGAACTCTTTAACGGGTCAAGAGATCCCGTAAATATCGGTGGAGCACAAGCGGTGAAGTCACGATAAGTAGATTTTTCCTTTCCTACTCCGGGTCTAGCATTCGCGGCATTCATTAACTCTCCACTCTTCTTAAGCTTTCCGATCTCCTCTTGAAATATCTTTTTCAAGTTCTCAGTTGTTTTGTTAATATAGTAGGACATTGATTTCTTAATAGCCTTGCCTAACCTTTTTGCCATCATTGTATTCAAAGTTTTCATTTCCTCTTTTGTGAAGCCTCTAAAGTTAAGGCCTTCGGAGCTAGAAGAGGAAAAAGAACCTTCATAACCTTTCTCGTTGTCACCCGCATCGCTTGCCGAAGATTCGACATGTTTGGAAGCCGTAGCTTTCGTGGCTTCTTTCGGGTGAGGGGTATCCATTTCTTCTTTTAACTGAAAATTTACAAGTCACACTATCAAGTACAATCATATACATAGTCAATGCATGAATGACATTCCATATATCCCTACACTAACACCCTAAAGTTTGTCACCCATGTATAGTCCTAATGATTTCAACTTCACATATGTACTATATTTTTATCACTACGGTGGCCAGGCGTAGTCATAAAAGTACTTAACATATGTGTCCTCAAAATCACCAAAACAATACACCAATAACAAACACTAGTAATAAACGCGTCTCTACCAGGCCTAAGTCTAGGAGATCCTAAAGTGAAATTGATGCGTGGTTTTGTGACCTTACAACAGGTTTTACCTCTCGAGGGATCTCAATAGGCTTACAACCCCACCAGGAAATGTACCTGACCGATGTAGTATAGGATAGTGGTAAGTACGGGGGATTGATCGTTCTCTCACAGGGAACAGTGTTCGTTAGGATAGAAAAACTACTCTAATAGGTCTAAGGGTGAAGGGAGATTCTTTTTGTATTTTTATATTTTAGGAAAGCAAGTAAAATCTCGGTTTTGAAGGAGTGGGCGGAATTAGTTGCTAGTCAACTAACCCAAAATTACTACAATTGCAAGTAAAATAAAATAACTAAACTATTGTGGTTGTGAAAACAATATGGAGAAAAGTGTGTTTACTTAGACTTCATTACTCCCTAACTATCTTTTACCGGTTAATTGATATGTATGTTACTTGTGTGGATGAAGGGTGTATTCCTAATAACTCATGGAGTGGCATACATATCTCTCCAATTCTATGAGCTCTTATCTCCTCCTATGCCATGCACGGCACAACCATAGGGATTGTAAACAGTGGCTCATGCGTTAAATACTACCTTAATAGCCTAGTATGCCTTGGCTACATGTTTCCCAAGACGTTCAAGCACGTTACCATAAAGGAGGTTGGCCAGTTTTCTTGAGCCTAACATTGATGGAACAATCATCCCAACAAACAACAACACATCAATTAACCAATAATTAATAGTTAGGTTTCATTAGATCTAAGCAAACACAAGAGAATTTAGCTACACATGTTAATTAAAAGACAAGCAAAAGAGATAATCAACCAACACATAGACATATTGATTGAATTAAAGTGAAGACTTATCTTTAATTAAGCATGAGGGTTCCAAGGGTTGGAAACCCTAAAAAGTACAGAAAATTCGTCTAGGGTTTGGTGCCAAAAGTTCTCCACAAAGTTCCACCCTTAATGAAAGAAAAATAGAAAACTATATATAGATTTTACACTCTGACGGCGTCAGGTTATAGAGGTTGACGCCGTCAGCTCGCCGCCATTAGGTTTCTCGGATGGCCTAGATCCACTTCTGATGCCGTCACTCTCTATTCCTCTCTGGGCCGTCACTCTTTAACTCATAACCTGACGGCCTACAACTTCTAACACCTGACGGCGCCAGGTGTTAATTTCCAAAATCTTTCTGGCCCGTCATTTGATAATTGGTTTCCACTCTTTTGTCAAAGCTTGCTGACGGCGTCACCTTGTGACTCTGACGCCGTCAGGTTGTAATTTCTGCTTCTTTTGAGACTTTGTCGTTTTCTTCACTTTTATGCTCCAAAAACGTCTAAATATGCATGTTTTCCAGAATTCTTCTCAAAAGTACCTAAAATGACAAAAGGAACGATTTAGGGCAATATTTGATCACATTTATACGAATTAAGGCTTAAATGACCCCTTAAAAGCGTAACACTTTTCGTCTCATCAGAAATCCTAAATCTCTTAGACCAAAGCTCTGATACCAAGTTGTTACACCCCGAGACCAAACATGACCAAAAACGTGAAAATTTTTCGCAAAAAGTCTACACATAAACTGACTCACTGTCACTCTATAACAAACTGACAAAAATCTAAAAATATCTGGAACTTGAGACTATTTTTACAAGTAACTAGACTCGACTACCTTCAAAACGACGGGTGGCGCGACCCGTATACGGATTAAAAGATATGATTTTTCAAAGATTACCAAAAATTCTGCCAAAACCCACATTCATAATCAAGATGAACAAATCATAACCAAGATGAACAAATCATATGCACAGACCAGACCCAAGATGCACAATCTCAGAACCAAGATGTATAATTTCACAGGTTATGCAATAAACCCATTATGACCCATTACACTCCAACTTCTTAATCCACTTTCATTACACTCCATACTTAACCAACGCACATTATTTAACATCCCTAACATGTCTCATACACGCATGACCCGTTCATATACCAAATTGGGTGTAAACTTGCTTATTCCAAACACCCCTTTTAGGACCCATTTTAACTACACACTTTTACCCAATACATCTATTCACCACATATCCATTTAAAAGCTTACAATAGTTGACATACTTAATATATTGAAAAGTTGTTAGTACAAGTTCTTGACCCATAGCTTCCCAAAATGGGTGAGATTGGCTAAATGCCAAACACACTCCNATTGGTTCTAGCTAGGATTAGAACCCGACATCTAGCTTTGTGTCGTTAAGCCGGTGTAAGCGAAAGTTGTGTAAGGTTTCTCCGCCACAAGGGAGTTTGTTGACATAGTGAAGAAAACTCTCGAGTAGGTGACTCGGGGAGCGGAGTAGGAATAAGGAAGGTGACCTTCTAGCCGAACCACTATAAATCCTTGTGTTGTGGTTTGATCTTTTTAACTCTTTTCATTCATTACTTATTTACTTATACTATATTAGCTTGGTTAGTTAGTAAATATATAATTGTTCATATAGTGTAAGTATTGAAATCACATAAACTAGAATCGAAGTTTTTAAAATAAACTTGTTTTTATAAATTTTCAAACGGACGTAAAACTATTCAACCCCCCCTTCTAGTTTTCCACAAAAAATCTAAAAAAATCTGGAACTTGAGACTATTTTTACAAGTAACTAGACTGGACTACCTTCAAAACGACGGGTGGCGCGACCCATAACGACTTACGGATTAAAAGATATGATTTTCCAAAGATTACCTAAAATTCTGCCAAAACCCACATTCATAACCAAGATGAACAAATCATAACCAAGATGAACATAATCAAATGCACAGACCAGACCCAAGATGCACAATCTCAGAACCAAGATGTATAATTTCACAGGTTATGCAATAAACCCATTATGACCCATTACACTCCAACTAGTTAATCTACTTTCATTACACTCCATACTTAACCAACGCACATTATTTAACATCCCTAACATGTCTCATACACGCATGACCCGTTCATATACCAAATTGGGTGTATACTTGCTTATTCCAAACACCCCTTTTAGGACCCATTTTAACTACACACTTTTACCCAGTACATCTATTCACCACATATCCATTTAAAAGCTTACAATAGTTGACATACTTAATATATTGAAAAGTTGTTAGTACAAGGTCTTGACCCATAGCTTCCCAAAATGGGTGAGATTGGCTAAATGCCAAACACCCTCCTAAATACCATCATAACCACATAATGTAAAGACTTCTTGACAATTACATAAACTTGACTTACGACCTAACTTGAACATCAACCTTATATAACAACATGACCGTTAAATAACAAAATGACCACATGGATTGAAAATATACCCAAACCACGAAAAGACGCTTTGGGGGTTCCAACTTCAACACGCTTGGTCCAAAAGAATACGGTCTTCTTATTTACCTTCTACCACTACAAGCTAAGCTAGGTCCTTACCCTTGATTTCTCCACTTGTACCTACAAAACCATCACAACTAAACATGTAAGCGAAACGCTTAGTAAGTACATGGCATAGCAAGCTAACAATGCATAATATAAATTATGCTATAACCATAACTAGTCTAACCACTAGTTAAGCTAGCGATATAGGGGCACTTACCTCTCGCCAACATAGTCGGCCTAAACACGATCAACCCACGAGGTTGAACCTCATCCCATAGTTAGCCCAATGACTAACTAAGCTATGCCTAGAAATGGATCCATAACTAGCTAACGCACCCTATATCCTATCCATCACCATTACCATGTAATAAACATGATAAAGCTAACAAAACATAAAACCATTATCATACATAAAATATGATAAAGCTAACACCATGTTAAACCATATACTTACCNTAGCCTTTACCCATCATCCCCAATTCTTACCACATAAACCCTAGATTTCACAAATTGTGTAAAAGCACTTACTTGGTATAAAGATTGAAATTAAGAGTCCTCAAGAGCTTGAAATCACTTCAAGAGATCAATATGAGCTTCAATGATAAAAATGGTGTTTCCCTGCACTTCTTCTTCTATGGTACGACACACACACTTACAAACTCTTCTAACTTCCTCCAAATTCTGGACTTTTCTAGTTAAATAAAGATTACTAATTAACTTTGGTCATTTGGCAATCTTAGTCCCTCAAGTTCCATTCTTCACATATTGGCAACACATCTTTTCACTACTTAACACATAACACATAACTTATTATATTATACACACACACACATATATATATATAGTACCTTGTCGGGATATGGGTGTAACACAGAATGAGAGGCATTTATGATCAAGAAGAAGAAGAGGAGGAAGAGTTAGAAACTTACGACTATGATGACATGTACAAGGCATATTTGTCTGATTAGTCTAATTTTGTAATGCAATACTTATATTAATGAAGTTATTTTTATGTTCAAATTGATGTTTCTTTGATTTTAATTTTAATGTTTTTTTTTAATGAATCGTTAATCTAAACATACTATTTATGTTCAATTTCAGTTTGTGGTTACCTTTTATTATTGACAAGTGAAAGAAATGTGGAGAATGAATTCATTTCATTGATTGAAACTGATTACATCAAGTTGACTTATATACATGAAGAGTCAAACTAAAAAGTCAACTATACCAACAAACCAGTAAACTAATTATCCAGTTAACTATGCAGATAAAGCTATACATAACTACATTCTATTACACTTTACTAAGCTATTATGAAGTAGTATTTGCATCTTTGAAGGACTCCATTTCCTGTGCACACTTTGCACACTCTGCACATATGTAGAAGTAGTGTTTGGGACAGTGGTTATCTCCACTTTAATTATCATGTTTTGTTTTTTGTTTATGAAACACAAACATCAAAATTAACACAAAAATAAACATGGAAATCCAAACATAAAAATTCACACAAAAATAAACATTGAAACACAAACATAAAAAATAGATCACAAACATAAACATTGAAACATAAACATTCAAATTCCATAATCTCATTACAAAAAAAAACAATATTACAAATTTCTAAAATACTTTCTATACTGTCTAATCACACACTTGATTAGAAGTTTGAACCGCTACCTTCCGCATCATCCTTTTTCTTCCTTTTCTTCATCTCCTTTTCCTTCATCTCCTTTTCTTTCCTCTCCTTTTCTTTCTTATCCTTCTTACTCTTGAGATGCTTTAGCACATCTTCAAGATGGGATATCCTCTGGTCCAACTCATCAAATTCCTCCTTCTTCTCCTCCTTCTCCTCCTCCTCCTCCTCCTCCTCCTCCATATCACCCACAAGCATCACATAGTAGCCAGGTTGTTTCCCGAGCCAAGTAAGCATCCGTTTCCTTTCGCCCTTCGGTATCTTCGAGTAAGCACCATACTCGGCAATAGGTTCAGCACCAAAACCCTCAAGAACTAAATCCAGTAAATAAGGGGTGTTCAAAACTTTTTCCCACTCCTCTTTCTCGGTACCAATGTAGATAGCCATCGTCAGTAGTTGTTTTCTTTGTGTTTAGTCTGTGTGTTTTGGTGGAATGTGTGCGTGGTTTGGTGCATTTAAATAAGCAGAATATAGAAGAAAATGAGTAGTCCGTATGCAATCGTTTCGGTTGCCTTGTTACTTTGGGAGGGAAAGGTTTGACAGTTTTGACTTTTTCAAATATAGTCGTTGCAAAAAAAATCCCGAGACACTATCAGTTGCCACGTGTACTTTTGCGGTAAACTTAACTTAAAGACTTTTCAAACTCGTATTTACCCATGTTGACTTGTAAAAGTCAAAAAAAGACGTTTACAAGTGATTAATCAAATTGGTTCACTTTGTTGACTTTATTAAGTCAAACTACAGCCTTATGGTTTCTTAACAACCCAACTACCATCATATTAGAAGGAAGTTTGTACTACCAGTACAAGCTTTTTGCTACTGTTAAGGAAGTTGTTACTGGTAACAGGTCTGAGTATATCATTGGTCCTGCTGATCATCATTATGCCGAGTTTTTAAAACTTCAAGCCATGTGTTGGTAGTCTTTATGATTCAATGTGTTTTCTAATTATTATTATTATTATCAAGGTTTGAAAAAAACTCAATTCATCATTATAATCACTTTCTTTTATACTATTCTTTATTATGTTTATTCTTACAAACTCTATATTTTTTAACATATGAAACCACTTACAATGCTTGTTACCATTTAAAGTTTAAAAATAAAATTAGAGAATGTTTAGGAGCATTTAATGTGTAAAATTAAAATGATTACAATTAGGCACGAGAAATTAGTCTACATGGATACAAGGTCTTGATGGTCTATCATCATTAAACCATTAGGATTTTGCGATTATTCAAACATGAACTTTTAATTGATCAATGACAACCATTACAAACGACCGCTTCACAACCCAACTACCAACATCTACTCCAAAATACTAAAAACATTCATCCACCACAATTACAAACTAACAATTATTAAACAAAAGAGACTAGATGGTCGATGGGTTAAGACATGTCAACCATTCAAATAAACATACAAAGCAAACAGAACCCAACTNACTATACTACATCGGTCAGGTACACTGCCTGGTGGGGATTGCAAGCTTCTCGAGATCCCTCGAGAGGTAAAACGTAGTGCGTGTTGCAATCCCACGCGCATCAGTATCATTGCCACTCATTTTGTGTCTATTTTAATTTTTAGTTCAAGTATGTGGTGTATATATGTGTTGGACAAAGTTGGAAGGGGGCTTTACTTCATTATCTTGGTTGATAGGATAATTTACTTTGCTCTAAAGGTTGGTTGCCATAGTTGTCTAAAGGTTGCTAGCAAAATGTCTGTTTTGCCCTTGGTTATGCAAACACTATTTTCTTCTCATGTCTGCACACATGAAAAAGTAAAGTAATGTCATCAATGCTCATTTTGCATGCATGCAGGAAGGGTACCCAAACACTATTATTTTCTTTACTGTCACGTGACTACTTTTGCATTATTGAAAGACTCACAAATCATAACGTATCCTCTATAAAAACCATACCCATCAACCAAGCTCGCACCACCCACTTGTTGCTACTGAAAGAATGAGTTCCAAGAACAAAGGTTCTTTCAAACACACACTGAATTGCAATATAATAGTCTCTTTCATTTTTTATTTTTATTTTTAATACCAACGTTTATATTATTCTTTATTTTTTATTTTTTTTGCAGCAATCATTTCTGTTAGCAGCAGTGACTCAAGTTCTGAAGGTCATGAAGATCCTAATCCATGGGAAGCCTATTTTCCAAAAGGTAATTCTGGAGGAGGGAGAACAAAGGAAGAAGCTAGGAAGATTAAAACTCCTAAAAAGACTGAGAAAGAGCTTTTTGATGAGAGGGTTGAGGTTCTAGGCCTTCCCAATGCTAATACCTCTGAAGACCATGGTATCAAACCAAAATGGAAGGGTAAAAAAAATGAATTAGTTGATTTAGGATGTTGTTTCTTTGAATAAATTTGTTGTGACCTAAATAAACATGTTCTGAACATTGTGTACTACTTTAGTTGTTGTTGAATGGTAGGCTTACTTTGTACTCAGGTTGTGACCCTTTTCTACTACTTTATTTGTTCTTTATAATCTTGCAGTTAGTTAAGTAGGTTGACTTTTTAGTTTGACTATCTTTGTATATAATAATACATATGTAATCTTGTTCACTAACGATACTAACTACTTAGTACCGTTTAAAGAAAGGTGGTGCTAACAGTACAAACATTTTAGTCCTGTGTGAATCCCAACAAACCCGACACATTAAATACAACTCAGATATACATTTATAAAAAGCTTCTAGACAAAAAAGGAGTTATAAATGTGTGTTATATTTCCAACTAAGAATGGGGAACCCAAGAGTGCTACCAAAGCGTGTAAAACTGAATATAGTCCCTTCGGTTTCCCCCTTTTTTGTGTATAAATTTGATACTCCCACATTGTGATGCATACCAATCCAATCATATCCAAAACCTTAGTAAAAAAAAACAAAATTGTAAGCATGTTGTCAGGAAACAAAAGAGCTAGGGATGCTGATGCTACATTGCTACCCCACTTGAAAATGAGGAGGTGGTCAAAAGACCAGCCCCTGCAACCAAAGAGCCAGAGGTTCCTACTGCTGGAGGCGATGAAAGCTCATACTACGAGCTTGAAGCGGCCTTGGAGGAGGATATCAAGGCTCAAGAAGATGATGCAGTAGACAAGGAGGTTGCTGCTGCTGCGGAGAGGGAGGCTGCTGCGAAGAAGGCGGCTAGAGCAGAGAAGAAGAGAAGAAAGGCCGCTTGGAAGGCGCACTGGAGGGAGAAACGTGCTTTAAGGAGGATGGAGAACAGGGACAGAATGAGAGGCATTTATGATCAAGAAGAAGAAGAGGAGGAAGAGTTAGAAACTTACGACGTTGATGACATGTACAAGACATATTTGTCTGATTAGTCTAAGTAGTCTGAGTTTGTAATGCAATCCTCCTTATTAATACTAATGAAGTTATTTTTATGTTCTAATTGTTGTTTATTTGATTTTAATTTGAATGTTGTTTATGAATCGTTAATCTAAAGGTTGTGTTTATGTTCAATTTAAGTTTCTGGTTACCTATTATCATGTTTTGTTTTTTTGTTTATGACACACAAACATCAAAATTAACACAAACATAAACATGGAAACACAAACATAAAAATTAACACAAACATAAACATTGAAACACAAACACCTCTATTAGAACATAAACATTCAAATTCCATAATTTAATTGATCTTACAAAACACAAGATTACAATTTTCTAAAATACTTTCTATACTTTCTAATCACACACTTGATTAGAAGTTTGAACCGCTACCTTCCGCATCATCCTTTTTCTTCCTTTTCTTCTTCTCCTTTTCTTTCCTCTCCTTCTTCTCCTCCTCCTCATCCTCCATATCACCCACAAGCATCTCATAGTAGCCAGGTTGTTTCCTGAGCCAAGTAAGAATCTGTTTCCTCAAATCCTTCGGTATCTTCGAGTAAGCACCGTACTCAGCAATTGGTTCAGCGCCAAAACCCTCAAGAACTAAATCCATACAATAAGGGGTGTCCAAAACTTTTTCCCACTCCTCTTTCTCGGTACCAATGTAGATACACCAATGTAGATAGCCATCGTCATTGGTTGTTTTCTTTGGGTTTCGTCTGTGTGTTTGGTGAAATGTGTGTGTGGTTTGGTGCGCTTAAATAAGCAGAGTATAGAAAGGAGAAGAGTAGTCCCTATGCAATTGTTTCGATTGCCGTGATACTTTGGGAGGGAAAAGTTTGACAGGTTTGACTTATTCAAATATAGTCGTTGGAAAAAAAATCTCAAGACACACTATTCAGTTGCCACGTATCTTTTGGCTCCAAAATTACCTTAAAGACTTTGCAAACTCGTATTTACCCATGTTGACCTTTGAAAGTCAACATAGACGTTTACAAGTGATTAATCAAATTGGTTCAATTTGTTGACTTTATTAAGTCAAAATAGACGTTTACAAACTAACAATTATTAAACAAAAGAGACTAGATGGTCGATGGGTTAAGACATGTCAAGCATTCAAATAAACATACAAAGCAAACAAAACCCAACTGATGATGATATACTTCTTGTACTTGGACCGCTGTTCTTCAAGCTCTTCAACAACACCTCGAAAGCATTAATCCTCCTCAACAAACCAGGGATAATGTATACTGACCTTGGGCACATAGGAGGATCCAACCATCCTAGAAAAGGACAGTTTGAGCCCTGAAACAACACAGTGTGTAAATACAGACCCATATTTTGTAAATAAACCAGTAAATGCTTACACTTACAATGGTTGGACAACCAAAGAAACTTCGACCTGGATTCCTGTTTGTCCATGAAGTCTTGACAACAGCGGGTTTACCACATGTGCACACCACCATTGTTGCTCTGTTTTGCTTTCGGGAAGATGTTGTTTTACATACTAACGATATGCACCACGGTCGGGTATTTACATGGTTCAGTTGTGGCCAACGGTCGAATTTTTTACACAACAAGCATGGTTTTGTTAGGGACGTAACATGCTAAGAGTTTGCTACACGCATGGTTTTGTTAGGGACGAAACATGCTAAGAGTTTGCTACAATATACAAAAGGCATTAGGGACTACATGTGAGAATATGAAATAGGTGAAAAGACGAAAATACCCAACCTTGCCACATCAGATAACGGTCGGACATAACGTCCGTATACCAAAACGCGGTCCCAAGGACCAACCGCGTCGTCGTTTGAAGAGTTCAGGGACGAAAATGCAACAAAAAAAAGGACGAAACGCGCAAAAACATGCAACTTTATGGACGAACGGTGCAATCTTGTCTAAAATATTAAATAAAAAATCACCATCTAAACTTAAAGCACCAAAATCAACTGTCAGCATAATTTAAACATTGAAAATTTTAACATAATCAATGAAAACAGTGAATCTTTTCTAGTCAAATATCAAATAAAATTATTGTTATGAAACTAGAAACGAACACACATGGGCAAAAAGCTCCTACAAAATTATCAGATTTTCAAGCATCCGGGATGACTTCCTCCTTCACATCCAACTCCTCTTCAACTTCGACTTCTTTGGCCTCGTATTCCTCTTCTACATCACTGTCTTCACCATCCCTCAAAGCTCGTCTTGCTTCCTTTTCTTCTTCATGGTATTTCTTCCACTCGTTGACCCACCTTTCCCAATCATCCTTCAATTGCTTCCTCTTTTCACGATCCTGCTCACTCAACAATACTGAGATATCCTGATCCTGCACGTCATACTTCTTGCTGTATTTCTTTAGATTCTTTGCAATTTCCTCTTCTTTCTCAGGGCTCAAGAAAGATGGTGGCCTTGGCCTCCACAAGAACTGCAGCAATCAAACAGAATGTCAAGGAGTGTAAATAAAATTATATCATTATTACTGAATCAACGTTTTGGTAATCATAAGTAACATGATCATTATGGATTCAAAGAAGAAAGATCGATCGTGCATATCTTTGTGAGTCAACCTGACACGTACAAGTATCACCCATCTTGCCAGTTAATTAACCCGCATACTTTCCATTCCAGCCTCTAATCATTTCCTAAACAGTCCGTCTTCTAATTTTTTTATTTTCATATCCACAGTTTCAGTGTAGCCAATAATACAATGCTAAATGGAATAGGATTAACATGTCAAGCATGTGTACTTTCAAAGATACAGTGTTTTATTCACAAAGCAATCTTATTGAGCAAGGAACAAAAATAAAAATCAAATTAAAAACTTAGTGACCGGCCACCAAAATACAGCTAGAACCAGCTGAGAGGACAGTAATTGTGAAGTTTAAAAGCTGTGTGAAGGGATTTGCTCTAGCAGAATAACTAATTAACTGATGCAAAACTTGCAAGATTACCTGGAAGAAATGATCCTTAAGAATTCGGTAGAGCAGCTTCCCATTAAAGGACCAAATGTTGAATCCATTTTCCATCTCATGCACAGAAGTGACTGAAGTTGCAACATACCTAAAAACAGAATCAGTGAAAGACGATTAATTTTCCCAAAAAATACTTCAAAAAACATAAATAATGTCTGAAAAGAAAAAGGACGAAACGCGCAAAAACGTGCAACTTTAAGGACGAACGGTGCAATTTTGTCTTGGTTATATAGGTCTATGTTTGTAATTTTTCCAAAATAAAAAACTACTACAATTTGCCTAATGGACTTTATACCTACAAACTCCACCTTTTATCTAGTGTTAAAAAAGTCATAAGCTTTATCAAATTTCACCAAAAGTAAATAAAAAAAACTTCCCAATCAATTCTTACTTTTGTCATTAATCAAGCATTCCCTACTTTCTGTTTCTCCATCATCATAAAACCTCCAAATTCATTGTTGGCTCTATCTTATCCCAAAATAGTAAGGAAAAGAAAACCTTTGACTCATGTCGATGTCAACTGGATCTGATAATCCGGTGACAGGTTGGACATGTAGTACGAGTATCTTGTTTGACTTCTTAATGTGGTACTCAATGATATCTCATGTTGTGTGAAAAACTCTCTAACATAATGATTGTAATTTTAAGTCTTCCTTAAAATATTCGAGATATATTTCGTTAAATATAAAAGAAACAAATTTATGTAAAGTAATGCATTGCTTGAAAAGTACCTTTAAGACAACCACATAGCCTAGTAACTAGTAAGCCTACGCAAAAGACGATGTACAATAAAGAGACGAGGTTAATATGAATATTTTTACTATTGACTAACAACTATAGTCCTACAAACATAAAATTATATTATCAAAAGTATAGGTCTACGCCTATAAAAGCATAAATTAGTATGCACTTGATCAATAACCCTAATTTGCATGACTCCACATTCTATCTACCGTCAAAAGTCACAAGCGTTACCAAATTTCACCGAAAGTAAATAAAAAAACCTTCCCAACCAATTCGTACTTTTGTCACTACAAAAATAGCTAAAAACCCTATCAAACCTTTCCCCATTTTCTTTTTCTCCATCATTTAAAACCTCCACATTCCATTGTTGGCCCTATTTTATCCCAAAACAGTAAAAAAAGAAAACCAAACATTGTAATAAACCAAACACCTAACATGTTTTGCGAAGTGAAAACTAAACTCACCATGTGAAACAGAACATACCCCCACTTGCTGTCTCTCTCTTTTTCAACTCCTCCTACTTCAGATCTACTTCATTTCCCACCTTTATTTTCCCCTTAACCCAATAATATGTTGATTTCATATTTTCATTAGCCATCTAAAAAACATATCCAAATTTTTATTATGGGAGCAAATGAATCTACCCAAGTTGCTGATGATGAAGATGAAGAAACTGAACAAGAAGATATTCTAATAAACAACATAAGTAACAGCAACCATGTAATGGAACATCATCATCATCATGACAATCTAATGAAAAAAGTGGTTGAACAAGAACCTGAGCTCTTACCTTGTCATGCTTCAGCATCACCTTTGTCCCCACAGCCTTCATCTTTTGGTACACCAAGGTTGCCTCCATCTATTAAAGTGTGGGACCCATGTAATGTTTTGTCTCCCCAGCCCGGTTTCGGGCGAAGCTATTCGGATATTGGTGGGGAGGATGATAGGGGTGTGGTTGAGGTTTATTTTGTGTGTCAAGGGGAGTGTCATGTGGGTTTAAGGCCTGATTTGGTTGGAGGGAGGTGTCCTGAGGCGGAATTGACTGCGAATGGGAAACGACAAGCTAGAGCGTTGGCCGTGTTTTTTAAATCGCAGGGGGTCAGGTTTAATGCTGTTTATACTTCGCCTTTGGATCGGGCGAGATCCACTGCTCTTCCTATATGTCAGGTAGTTTGATCATTTGTTGTCTTTGATGAGTAGATTATGTTTGTTTAATAGGAGTAGATTGTAAGCATTAGGTACTGATCTATAATTAGTAGTCCTTAGAACCTTGTGAATTTTGTGATCACTTTATTGCTTTTTGTAGACATTATAGTTGTGGTTCGTGTTAGTAACTTAGATTTGTGATTGATTCAGGTTTGGATATTGTATGTCTAGAACTAAGGTATTGAAAAGGGATTAGTTTAACTTGTGTTCCGTTGATGGATTTCCATATCTTAGGCGTGGACTTATGTTTTAATGATCATGTTGTTAGAAAAGAAACAATTTGTCCACAACTGCTTTATTGCCATTTGTATGCTAGGAGATCTAATAATTGGTGTGGTATGCATGTTGTCTTTTGTGCTGAGACCTGGAATTTGGAGAGAAAGTACTATAGATAAAGGAAAGAGGTGAAACAAGTACCGGAAATAAAGCAGACTAGTTACATCATACCCTTCAAGCGCTATTTAGTTTATGTTTGGGGTAATTTGACCGTTAAAAAGTTATAAAGCCTATGCATTCCTTCTATCTGTATGTTTCTATATTTGGGCGTGTTGTTTCGGAGAAAAATTTACCCCTAGCTTTTCCCTCTCTTTCTTTTATCCTTTATCAAACCCTTTTCATTCCAAAGCACTTCCTTTCTTTTCAAATATGAGACTCGGAAATAGTGTAAGGATATCAAGTCAATAATGAAGTTACATGTGCGCGTTCAAACATTTTAAAGTTTGCCTTTTAGCTCATTTAACATGCAACCCTGATTTACTTGTTGTCTTTATGGGAACTTGGGAAGAAAATAAATGTTTTTACGTTTTGCTTTTTGATGCATCCACTTTTATCTTGAATGCTCTCCTTGGAACCCTTCCAATATGATTTGTCCTTGTTAATAATTTGGGAGTTCAATAAATAGTTTCTTGAGTTTAAGGAGAGACAGTTGACCTCTTGAAAGTAAGAACTTTCACTAGGAAATGTTTAAAAGGTGATAACTTTCACCAGGAAATGTTTAAGTTCAGAAGATGGGTGGGTTGGCCAATGGGTCAAAATTACTACTGTAATATATTTTGAATTAAATTTTAGAATCTTATGCATTAGAATACACATTGGAAACCTTTCAACCCATTCAACCAGTTTGACATGTTTTCTGTAGCTAGCTTTAGTTCCCACCAGAGATAAAACATGATTCCAAATCAACCCGTTCATAGATGGATGGGTTTAAATGACCACCTCTAGATATGTAAAATCAATGGTTCAAGAGAAAGGTTTGCTTGATTTTCCCACATAGTACTTATTGCTTCTGTCAGACAACAATCAATATGATTTTGTCACTTATATGTAGTTGTTAATGTTGTTTTCTGTTTCCATCTTAGTTATAGTGGTTCATTTGCAGGAGATGAATTTTTCAGAACACCTGATACAGTCATCAGATGCACTGCAAGAAATGAGTCATGGACTATGGGAAGGCTGCCTGCGTTCTGATATATACACCCCTGAAATATTAACCTTAACAGAAAGACTCCAACCTGATTTCTGTCCACCATCCGGAGAATCACTTCGCCAGGTGGAATTCCGCATGCTTCAATTCCTAAACGGAACACTAGTGTGTTTACCAGATAAACTCCAATCTGGTTTTTCACCTACAATTGATGGACATCTGTCATGGGATTTAATGCAAAAACCCAAACCAATATTTGCAAGAAGAAAATCTGGCAAAAGCCGATTACAAATGGTGACAACCAACGGAGATCATGAAGCAGATGATGAAGTGTCTCCACGGGACCCCCCTAACCATCATGTTAGGCTTAATGGTGGAACCCATAGTAGCCATAGTTATATGCCATCTTCTTGTATAGGTGTGTTTAGCCACTCGATACCTATCAAGTGTTTGCTGACGGGGATCCTTGGTTGTAGCCCAGTGATGGCAAACAAGATGTGCATAGAAGATTCGTCGGTGACAGTGCTCCAACATTCTTGGAAAACGGGCTGGCAGATTAAACGAACCAATGATACTTCCCATCTTAGGCTGTTGTAATAGGTGATTCTTTCAATTGTGTAGTATGACATGAAACATTAATTTATGATGATGGTTGGTTTGTTTGTGTTGATTCTATACTTGTACTTTTTTATTTGGAGGACACTATATAATAACATTATTTGGTTACTGCAAATGTTCAGCAAGTGTTTGGCATTGTGGCCTAGAAGGGATTATGTGATATTGATACAATTAGAATAAGATAACCAATAGTAACAATTAACAAACGAGCACATTTGATACTCCTAAACCGAAATTTTGATTTTCATTAATCATCACAAGAAGATTTAGTTTTGTGCTCTATCCGTGAACTTGTTGGTACTCCTAACTTGAATATTTGGTTATTAAGAAATGAGAATCAGTTTCATTGTTAAATGTACGCGGCTTGCCCGGGATATTCATGTAACTGTTTTTGAACCACTCTTAAAGATGTTTTACTTATGGAGGGTCAAAGTCTTTAAAGATGTTTTACTTATGGAGGGTCAAAGTCTCAAAAGACTTATATATCGGGCCTGTTTGGCCGGAGCTTTTTTTGAGGAGTTGTTAGTTTTTTGTTACAAAAATAATCTTCTTTAAAATAACTAGCTCCGTTTGGATACATTAACTTCAAGGTTTTATTTCAAACAAATAGCTCATAAATGAAAAGCTGATTTATGAAGCTTTTAAAACATCTTGGAGCTGTTAAAACTTTAAATTACTGATATACCCTCCAAACATTTGTTTAGAATTATAAATATGTCCTTTTATGTCATTTTACATCTTAAAATTACATTTAACAGCTAACTTACCAAACACTTTTATTGAAAAAAAAAGATACAGCTTGTAGCTCATGTTAACAGCTTTGCAGTTTACAGCTTACAGCTAGTTTTGCCAAACATACCCGATCTTCTTAGGACTTTTTTTTATGTACAAAGACGTACGAGTAAACAGGCATAGGTTGAGTCTAATTAGCTTATTGAGATTGAATTTTTTTTATAAGTTCATTGTCAATAGCTTATTAGCTTATCAACTCGAGCTAATGACTTAATTATAACTCAAGCTGATAAACCCATATATATATATATATATATATATATATATATATATATATATATATATATATATATATATATATATATATATATATATATATATATATATGTCAATAAACAGTAGGGGTGGCAATTCTTGACTCGACACGAAAGCCGACCTTAAACCGACATGAAAATAAACAGGCATAGGTTGAGTCTAAACAGGTTTCGGGTAGTGTTTGAGTCAACCTATCTAACCCGTTTATTAAACGGGTCGGGTTCAGGTTGGGAATGAGTTAAACGGGTCGGCCCGCCAACCCGTTTAAGATTTTTTTTCATAAATTAAAAACTAAATATATTTGATTATACGGGTTAAATGGATTAAACGGGTCGACCCACAAACCCGTTTAACCCGTGTAGTGTGACAACTTGTTTCGATAATCAGGTTAGATTGGTCAACCAGAAACTCGTTTAACTTATTCAGCCCGTGTAACCTATTCAACCCGTTAACCCATTTATATATACGAGTTCGTTTGGTCGTGTTTGGGTTATATGTAAACGGGTTTGGTCGTGTTCAAGTTATATGTACATCGGTTTGGTCGTGTTCGGGTTAGGGTTGCAGTTTTCTGGCACGAGCCCGTCCCGAATTGCCACCCCCTTAATAAACACTATTCGAAAAGGAAACCGGGAAATGAATGAAGACCACCAAAGCATCACTAGTCGCTGCAACTTCTTCACACCTCACCACTTTCTTCAACAAATACGTAAACACAACCAATGTCTACTCATGGAACACGGTTATCGCAGACCTCGCACGCGCAGGCGACTCCCTCGAATCCCTTCTCGCATTCGCAGCAATGCGAAAACTATCCTTAACCCCAAACAGGTCCACTTTTCCATGTACTATCAAATCATGTACCGCATTGTACGACATTACCTCAGGCAAACAAACGCATACACAAGCATTTGTTTTCGGGTTTCATAACGATGTTTTCGTTTCGTCTGCACTTATTGATATGTACGCTAAATGTGGTAGTTTAGCTGATGCACATAAGGTGTTTGATGAAACGCTTGTTAAGAACGTTGTTTCGTGGACTTCTATGATTATTGGGTATGTTCAGAATAAGCGTCCGTATGAGGCGTTGTGTTTTTTTAAGGATTTTTTGAGGCAGGAGAGTTTGAATGGGGATGGGGATGGGGATGATGAAGTGTGTGTGGACGCGGTTGCTATGCGTTCGGTACTTGTGGCGTGTTCTAGTGCTGCGAATAAGAATGTTACGCAAGGGGTTCATGGGGTTGTTGTGAAAAAGGGGTTTGGGGAAAATACGACGATTGGGAATACTTTGGTGGATGCTTATTCTAAATGTGGTACGGTTGGTTTTTCTAAGAAGGTGTTTGATGAGATAGGTGAAAAGGATGTTATAAGCTGGAATACAATGATTGCGGTTTGTGCTCAACATGGGATGTCTGCACAAGCATTGGAACTGTTTTATGCTATGGTGCGAGATGGGGGTGTTAGATATAATGCGGTGACGTTGTCTTCTGTTCTGTTGTCTTGTGCTCATTCCGGTGCTTTACAAACTGGAAAGTGTATACATGATCAGGTAATTTAAATTGTTTTAGGATCATTTTGAACAGTATTTACTATTTAGAGCAATACAACATGATTTTGAAACGAAATTGATAACATATATTAGCTTTGAACTTTCATATGTTTGCTCTGGTTACTGCATCATAAGGTAACAAACTTTGTTCTGGTCTATTTTAGGCATAGCACTTTTATATTTATCCATAAAACGGCTCAGACTCTTATATAAAATGTTGAATAAAAAGGCTCAAACTATTGTAAAAAAATGTTGAAAAAAGGAATAAAACTTTTAAAAAATTGGGTCAAAATATCAGACTGGTTGTTGACTTTATATTGCAAGATAACCTCTAATGAAAACTTTTTGAACTTTGGCCTTTCTTATAAGTGTAAACAAAGTGTGTTACCAAAATAGAAATTAGACCGAAGTTGGTTACTTATGCAATAACTCTTATAGTTCATAAAGCAGTTGAGAGTGGACTTCGTGTTAAAACAGTTGCACATTCTTTTCTTCTATAGGTTATAAAGATGGGTTTGGAAGAAGAAGTAATTGTGGGTACATCAATTGTGGACATGTACTGCAAGTGTGGGAGAGTAGGAACTGCAAGAAGAACCTTTGACCGAATAAAGAGAAAAAACGTGCTGTCATGGACCGCCATGATTGCTGGTTATGGCATGCATGGTTATGCTCGAGAAGCTCTTAATGTCTTCTATGAGATGGTTCAGGCCAAAATAGTGCCAAATTACATCACATTTGTATCAGTTCTTTCAGCTTGTAGCCATGCTGGTCTAGTCGATGAAGGATGGCACTGGTTCCAAACTATGAGACATAAATATTTAATAGAGCCAGGGGTGGAACACTATAGTTGCATGGTTGATCTTTTAGGGCGGGCAGGGTTCCTCAACAGGGCTTATGATTTGATCAAGAAAATGAAGGTAAGGCCTGATTTTGTTGTTTGGGGCTCACTTCTTGCTGCTTGTAGAATGCACAAGAACGTGGAGCTTGCGGAGATATCTGCTAGACAACTTTTTGAGCTAGACCCGAAAAATTGTGGATATTATGTTCTACTTGCAAACATATATGCTGATGCTGGAAGGTGGGAAGACGTTCAAAAGATGCGAGTATATATGAAAAATCATGGTTTAAGTAAAACGCCAGGGTTTAGTTTAGTTGAATTAAAAGGTCGGGTACATGTGTTTCTTGTTGGGGATAAGGAGCATCCTGATCATGAGAAAATATATTCATATTTGGAAGAACTATGTATGAAGGTGCAAGAGGCTGGATATGTACCGAATATGACATCAGTTTTACATGACATTGATAAAGAAGAGAAGGAGATGACATTAAGGATTCATAGTGAGAAGCTGGCAGTTGCATATGCAATAATGAACTCGGTTCCTGGTTCGACTATTCACGTGATCAAGAATCTAAGGATTTGTGGCGATTGTCATGAAACCATTAAGTTAATAGCTAAGATTGTTGGCCGGCAAATTGTGGTTAGAGATTCAAAGCGGTTTCACCATTTTAGTGAGGGTTCGTGTTCTTGTGGCGATTATTGGTGATCTCTAATGACCCATATATCATATACGGTTTATCATTGATACATTAGCTTGTGCTGGTAGGATGGAATTGTACTGTACGAAGCACTCATAGCAGATATTAGCTTTATTCATATGAAAGAAACAGAGTTCATTAAAGTCTCATATTTTCTAGAGTTTATAAGAAAAATGTGATGTTCCTTAACTATATATCAGTTCCTTTTTGAAGTTCAGAACTTCAGATGACATTATGCCATTATCTAGTGTCCCGTTAGTTTTACTAGGATATATAAGACTGTATAAATATTTTAGCGATAACGTTGGTTGCTTAAAGGGTGCGTAACGTAACTAGCTTTGCAAATCAATTATCACTGAGATTATGTCTCATCAAGTATAAAATAGGAGCCATATCTCTTCATCTAATACACTGCAACCATACCAAAAACTAGACTATCTCAGCCTCTCTTACTCCATATCATTTACTATTTTCTTTTGATTCTCTCATGTTACTGTTTTGCTTATAAAGAAGGCGCGTTTATGCTTGACGAAACCATACAGTTATGCTGATCTGATTGTTTGTAGTTGTTAATCTCGAGTTTGGGATGGAGGACGAATCTACCTAAAAAACTGTGATCATTACATACCTCTACATTTTCTATGTTTCTGATTAATGAGTTCAGTAATTGAAAGGATATTGTTTTCTATTTTCCGAGTCTGTTTTTTTTATTACTCTTATTATCGAATTTGTCTGTCTCTTGTTGCAGGTATTTACTTCTAAATTTTTTTGTTACCATGTCATTTTGCTTAAACATCAAAAAGATACAAGAATAGAAAGAACAAAGAAAAGTGGATCAGAGAATGACTTCATTCTCATTGCTTTCATCTTTTTTTCACAATTTACAATAAGGGTAAAGGGGGCCAATGATGAAGATAAAGTAGCATCAACTTTTTTGCAAGCTGAGCAAATTATGAAGATGATACATGTAGAGCTACAAATGGATTTGTTATTTTGATATCTTATAATAAGTTAATTTATCTTGCCTTTCAAACAAAAAATATATAAAAAAAAATAAGTTAATTTATACATCATTCAAAACTATACTTATTCCGTTGGAAATTAAATGTTTCTATCATTTTTTTTTTTAAGAAAAATGAAAGTATAACATTTTGCACTAATAAAATTTATCTTAACCTTGTATAAACACTTTGATTGAATTAATTTGAAAATGAATCAAAATATAAGAGAAAACTAGAAACTTAATATGAGATGGAGAGAGTAATATACATTGTGTCCATTAGGAGGGTGTTTGTTTACGCTTATTTTGAGCTTATTAGCTTATATGATTTCGGTTTATGTTTCACAATGTTATTTTTAAGGACTTATTTGATGCTTGTAGACATATATATACAAATCAGGACATATAGAGTATAATAAATCATTTTATGCACATAGTACAAACATATTTCAACAATTTTTTAATAACAAGTTTGAATTAAATGTCAAATCATTTAAAATGTTATTGTAATGAATATCTATCATTAAAGCAATTAAAGTCATCTATTGTGATCAAGTATAATTTGCAGAACTGTGAAATGCACTTTAAATCAAAGTCATTTAGGGTAGTTGGCTTATTTTGAAATAATGTTGGCATAGTTTGTGAATTTGGTGAAAAAAGAGCTACATGTTGGGGATGGCTAACTAAATACACTATTATTATATTTTACAACAATATATTGTTTTACAATTTTAAGATGTGAGGTTTATTTTTAACCTCTCGCTATCACTAACAACTATTGATCATCTTCTGGTCTTAACTTCTATCACCAAAAACCATTGTGATTTTCTCTGTATCTAATGTCGCCGCATTATGTAGGTCGCCGCTTCTCTGGTTTATAAAATACTAGACGTGTACAGTGTATCCACGTAAAGTGACGGCGTATAGCCACAAATAATTATACTTGCGAAATCGTGATTCTGGTTCGACATTTTATGCAAAGCGTATGTTTTAAAATACAAAGCATGTGTTTTTAAAAATTAATATAAAGCGTGTTTTTTAAAGTTGTCAAGTTTAAAATTGATTAAGCTTAAAATGTATTAAACGTTACGATATAAGATCATTTGAAGACCACACTTTTTTTACATACCTAGGGACTAATCTCCACCATCCATCTTCCCTCCATCTTTATTTGATCTAATGGATGAGATTAATCCCAACAATTTAAAAAACCCACTTTCATCCTTTTTTTTCAAATATTAATATCTTTCAAACCGTTAATCGTTAAGCGAAAAAAAATATACCGTTACGACGAGCATTTAATTATCTTTCTATAGATATGCATTGTGATATACTTTCGACAAAAAAAATTTTTTCGTTTTTTTCACGTTTTTTTTCGTGGCCGGAAAAATCATATATGATATATCATATATGATATTACATATCATATATGATAATATGTAATATCATATATGATATGTAACAAAGAAAAAAAGGTACCTACCGACCAGTTTTTGTAAGCACATCAGATGTAGGTTGTGATCTTCCACATTCATTGTACCGCTCAACAACGTTCCTGTAACCATAAAAACCAAAACTTAATGGACAGTGACATAATCAAATCATATAAACTACACAAAACCACTAAAAACATAAAAGAAACCCCTAAAAATAAAACCTTTAAACACGCATAATAAATCAAAAGCTCAAGCCACCTCTCGTTTTACACATGGATTTCCGTCATTAAACGGCATATAGACTTCCTGGGAAAAAAATTAACATATAATAAATCAATTTTTCCCCCAAAATATAAAAAGGAAGTATAGTCTAAATCTAATAAAAGCACATACCTGCGGTTTTTACTGGCCGTCTTGAAACCGAATTGCAATTTGATCATGTAAACATCTTGAATCGGTGTATTGAATCTATGCTTGGAGATTGAAACCGAATTTGCAATTTGATCATGGAAAGATCTTGATTCGGTGTATTGAGATTTGTGTTTTGATAAACCGTGAATTAGGTATGAATTTGTGTGAGTATCTGTGTTGAGATTGTTCCAGAAGAAGATATGAGGCGGTGCCCTCATCTTCATCATATAACGGAACATAGTAGCAGACTGGGCCTCATTAAAGGCTGGACCATTATATTACTTGGGCTGCTAAATCTGGGCGGAGTGCACTGTAGCAGGTGCGACGTCGTTTACGTTCATGTATAATATATATTATAATATCATATATGATATATCATATATGATTTTTCCGGCCACGAAAAAAAACGTGAAAAAAAAAACGAATTTTTTTTTTTGTCGAAAGTATATCACAATGCATATCTATAGAAAGATAATTAAATGCTCGTCGTAACGGTATATTTTTTTTCGCTTAACGATTAACGGTTTAAGAGATATTTAAATTATAAAAAATGGGTGAAATATTAAAATGCTTTTAATCTCAACCATTGATTTCTTTTTAGATGGGTAGTGGGGATGAGTCCCTGGTATGTAAGAAAAGTTTGGTATTTAATATAACTCTCCTCTAAAGGTTACTTAAGCATAAGCAAACTATATTAATTAAGTTTCTAAAATTAAAGATTTTAAAATTTCAAAAATGATTATTATAAGTGAAAAGAAAATAAAAAAATAAAATAAAATAAAGTAGTTCGAAAGTTTAAAAATAAAAACAAACGACTTGTGAAAATATTTGTGTTTCCATATACATATAACATCCTTCTTCATCACACTCCAAGGACTTACCACCCTTTAGGAAGTTGCCAGGAAGTTTTCCTAATCCGTTTTACTGTGTAGCTTGTGTAGTTAACTACAATTCAGCACGTATTTTTTCAAAACACATTTATCTTTCATTTCTTTACATATTAGCCCACATTATTCTCATCATAATTTTTTAGGCAATACACTTGATTTCTTAAATTTTCATAACCTAACATCCTAACTTACGTCGAAATTTATATAATCCCAACATATATAATAGCCTGTTTTGGATTGATGACTTGGCAACTAGAATATTAGGTGGAGGAGAGAGAAAAGCCACGTGGCATCCTCGCTGGCAGAAAACTATTGGTGGATTATTAGTGCATTCAATATCCGTTTCTCATTTATTTTGGAAACCCCGAAATTACCTCCATCATTCCGCTCCTATCAAGTGAATCCTAAATAATCTCCTCCATTGTTATCCCTTTCAAATTCATCCCAAAACAAAAAACTGTCATCTAATTCCTATATCAAATTCAAATAAAGAACAAGATTCTGGTAATTTCAGTCTTCTAACATGGAGTATCAAACATTGATTGTGTATATTCCCGGCGACATTACGGAATCTATAAATTGTCCGGCCGGACACGTGTCATGATAACCTTTAATTGTATGAATTACAGGTTAGTAATTTGATTTTGATAATTGATTTTGTCAATTACACATTTTTTATTTAAACCTGATTATAACTATGGTAGTGATTTGGAGTATGTGGAAGTGGTTTGGTACCATGCATGTTCCGGTTGATTAGGTGTATCCATTATTGACGGCAAATTAATCTGGCGATCTAATTGACTACAACTATTTTCCGGCAACCTGGGTGATGATCAATGAACTAGAACATTTATCTTGGGAGGGCAGAATTTATTTTGGAGGGGCCGAATCGGAGATTTGTTTGTAACCTCAATTAAATTACCCCTAAAACCTATAATATTTACACTAAGTGCCGCAAATTTTGGGGTGGCCGGGACCCTCCCCTGCCCCTACATCGTTCCGCCAGTGGTGATGATGATGTACATTTCTATCAATTACAGGTTATTAATCTTATTTTATATTTTTCATGTAAATTACATTTTTTATGTCAATATGTTTATTATAATGTTCATATTTTATGTTTTTTTTTATGATAATGTATTCTGTTATTTGATCATGTTTTTTGCCAATATGTATGATGCTAATTTACATCCTCCTTTTTATTGATTATTATTAGTTTAGTGTAACATGATATCTCTTATTAATGTTAAATCTTCATGATTTGTTTGATGATGATTATTTTCCGGTGAATAATTAAAAAATGAATCATTTCAAATCCGGATTTCAATTACAATCAACTAAGCATATTTGACTTTTTAAAATGTGTACTTTCAAAAAAATTTAAAGATGTTCTTATCCATAATTTATGTAACAAAAAATTCGTTATGTTTAGTAGGATTACCAAAATTATAGCTAAATTAAATTTTTTTGAGACTGAAATATCATTTCCTTAATTATAGTCAAAATATTAACCAAATGTGAATATAGTGTTAACCCTAACCCATCTTAGTATTTGAATACACTGTTAACTATTCATTAATCATAGAATGCTAAAGAATATAACTTATTATCTTCAAATGCATGTATGTTGATTTGTGCTTCACTTCAGTAGATTATATGATTCATACGCTAGACAGTTGAATCCGTAGGCTTTATTGAAACACTATCATCAGAAGGGAAGGCTTTTCTCAATCAATGCTTGCAGAGAAATCCTGAAAAATACTCATCTGCTGCTTTACTACTTGAACATTCATTTATGTGTCGCTTATTCAATCACAATCTTTCACTATGCAAGCAAGAATTTTCTGGTCTAAGAATGGTGTGTAATGGGTTAAAACGGTTCATTTTTGTATATTTTCCCAGAAAATTACCTTAAGTTCTATTCTGCTATAAGTAAAGCTTATCCCGACATCAAATTGATCTCTAACTGTGCTCGATCGAACACAATAACTATGATGGTATTTCTTTGCCTCGGATTCGTGATAATGTCCAGCATAATAATAAGAATGAATCTGTGTTCGGTTCATCATCTCAACGTGCTGAGATAATATTGTATTTCAGTTTCACAGGTTATTTTTCATACTCGCTTTTTGTAAAAATATCTATTAATTACACATGAATTGATTGATTTTCTTATAGTGAAACATCAGCTCAACTTAAGATCGAGGGTTCAGAGAGGGCTGAAGATTTAACCAAGGTATACTAACTGTTGTCTCATATCACTTACGAAGTTGCTTAGGTTTTCATTAAGAAGCTAAATATTTGCTTAATTAGCTTATATTGTTAATTGAAATTACACAGTTGCTTATGTTGTTAATGATGACATGGAAGTGTGACATGGCATGATGAAACAATTAATGATGATGAGAAACAATTAATGATGATGAAGGTGGCTTTGTTGTGGCTTTGCTTATGATATTCAGGTAAATATTGGTTTCAAGTTATCATTTTACATTTATATTAAGGTAAGTTTTAATATCAATAAATAAATAACGGAGCTTGATTGTGTGTTTTAATTTTTAGGCTTGAAATGCAAATGCGAAGGACATATATTTAAAAGATACTTCATGTCACTAGGAGACACAGAATGGTTATAGAAGGATATAGAAGACCGTGTTCATTGAAGCTCCATTATATGAAAATGAGGAATGGGTCAGACAATAGAAACCGTAAGTTCTTTGTTGAATAAAGTTCATATATTAGATTTTATTATGGATTGAGCATGATCTCCTTGAACCTATTCAGGTTGGCCCCTGTTACTTGACATGTATGAGGTATGACTGTGCGAGCAATGAATACGCTTGGCTCTCAACTGCATGGAGCCAATGGCCGTGATGATGGTCCGATTGTAAGTTTCAGCTTATGCATCAAGGATTTTTCAAATGAAATATGTTTAAGTGACATGCCACAGCTTTGGTGCGGACTACTTAGA
This sequence comes from Artemisia annua, assembly GCA_014162995.1. NCBI lineage: Eukaryota > Viridiplantae > Streptophyta > Magnoliopsida > Asterales > Asteraceae > Artemisia > Artemisia annua. Next base: position 69,955 of record LBNU01005197.1, on the reverse strand, counting down.
AACATCAATGAATGGTTCTTGATGTATCTGTAATTGTGTGGTTGCCATTCTGATTGTTGCTCTATATCATTCTCTTATTCAACTTATGAACTGATGTGTCTTCATCTAACTTCAGTTTCTGTTTGTAGATGGGGAATCCTTCGGAGATTGTGAAAGATGACATCTTATATCCTGTATAATATTTGTAGCTGAGGTACTCAACGGAGCCTGATAATTCCACCATTTTTAAGTAACTGTTATTTGTTTTTTGTAGCTTATTTGATGAGCTTAATACCTTATTGAAAAGTTGATAAGCTTTATAAGGTCGTTTTATTGGTGAGAATTGTTCATTAAAGATACATATTGGTGAGATTTGTTTATGTGTTATCGTCTGTGTTGTGCATGCCTTTGCCGTTGGATATTTGGCGTTGTTGTTGTATCAGCTTGAAAAAAAAAATAGGCAGACCGGTTTCTAGGGCAAGTTCTATTATACGACCTTTAATATTTATTTATAAACATAAATTTACATGTCTCTGTGTCACACTTCACAGTAGTTAGAACTATAATTTCGCTCTGTGCCAAGTTATAATAACAATTTTGATTTTGGAATTTCATGTTGTTGAAGCGGCCCTTAATTCAAGAATACAACACTTTGAGCACAGGCTTTTAGATCTAGACCCACACGTTAGTATTAAAATTATATGAGTTTATTTTAAGTGTATGTCTTTTTTTCTGATCATATTTTTTGTATATTTTGTGTAGTAACCAAAAAGCCAAAAATATTGGACCATCAGGAAGAAAAAGTTGCTTTGTACTATAGGTTAAAGATCTACTTAAGGTTTTACCAAACTGATTAACAGCTGGCATACCGAAACAACTTTGTATTTACAATCAAACCTTGGTACCATTATTTTTCGTCACGGAGTGCGTGTGTGGAAGATGCTGATTTTGAAGATGACGATGACGAATAAGAAGAAGATGGTAACTCGATTTTTTTTATGATAGAATATTATTGTCAATTAGTTATGAGATGACTTGTGTTTGTTTGTTTCATTTGCTTCAGAAGATGATCTCGCTGATTCAGATTTTGATCCCGACTCAATCGCTCCAAGTGTTGGAAGAGGTAATGAGGTTAATTCTTTTACTTTATTTTGGCCTGTGCAATGCTTGTGTCTCATTATGGTAGGTTTTTTTTTTTTTTTTTTTTTTTTTTTTTTTTTTTTTTTTTTTTTTTTTTTTTTTGTTTTTTTTTTTTTTTTTTTTTTTTTTTTTGTTTTTTTTTTTTTTTTTTTTTTGTTTTTTTTTTTTTTTTTTTTTTTTTTTTTTTTTTTTTTTTTTTTTTTAATTGTCATTGGTTTTAATTGTGAATCGTATCTGCTGCTTTAGGCATTGACTATTTAACTTTTCTGTAGGAATCACTAGCCAACTGTAATAAATTATTTCTCTGCATTTTTCGTAAACAATCACTGCTACAAAACTTGTGGTTTTCTAATCAATAAGTTGGCACTGCGGTTGCATCCTGATAAGAATCCTGATGATGAGGTGAAAATTGATATTCCATAGCCCCATCTTACTCACAATAAGCGGCCTTACATTGTACAACCTGTTTTAACTTGCTACTATACATATGTAGGATGCCAAAGAAAAGTTTCACCAATTGCAGAGAGTTATTCAATACTTGGTGATGAGGAAAAACTGGCACTTTATGATCAAACTGACATCAAATAATATTATCCGGATCTAATTCACATGAAATTAGTTTCAATATTTCGGCGTTGTATTTAAATAAGTTTTACACAAGATGTACGTTTGTTTTAATGGATTATATCAATCAACAATGATCATTTGTTTCTAAAAATTAATAAAGTATCAATACTATAGCTATAAGTATTGGTTACATCCAAATACGTTTTTTTGTTTTATTCTAATTTATATTAAACAATATTGATTTAAATTACAAATATCTTAAACTTATGTAAATAACATATCGAAACTAGCCCGCCCATCGGGCGGGTCGTTAATCTAGTGTTTATATAAAACTGTCTTTCCCCAAATATTTATCTATACTACATATGAAAACAAATTTGTTTAAAACTTAAAAATTAAGTAATGCTAAACTAAAATATCACTACTTATAAAATACTATGCAATTCTGCTTATATATTTGTTTTAAATAATTAGTTAAAGTTAAATCACTAATTTTCTTCACTCTTACTTCTTACTTGATGCCAATACACATTGTCATTGTTATGTGTTGTTATTCTTCTAATATATGTAAAATCACTCACGGATCAAATTTACTTTTCTTTTACTTAATTATACATCATTTTTCGTGCATAAAAGCATCAACTATAGTTCATCAACCAAACCAACATTTTCATACGGAGTGGTGCACCTTTTTTTTTCAACCACAACATGACTACTTTTAATCCATATGGCTCTATCATCGCCATTTTAGTCCATATGACTCTATCATCGCCATGAAACATTTTATCTCTCCAAATATTCCTCTTACCTTCATATGTATTTTGAAAACCGGAAAAAAGAAAAGAAAATAAAAAAGCTAAATGCAAAAGGCAAAATGCAAAAAAGATTGGCGTGCAAACGAATTTACTGTAAAAATATGTACATGATACAATGAAATTAAATACTGTCATTTATATATGATTTCACGGGGTCACACAATAGCTCGAGATTACGGCTTTATATATTTATTGTAAGTATATAAATGATCTAACTATACGAAAACACATTAGGCTTAATTAGTTGGACTAACTAAGAGAGATTGGGATTTGACCAAAATAAAAAAGGGTGAACCCCTCTTGGGTCTTGGGTTCGGCCGACCACTCTAAGATGGTGATGGGCTAGGCTTGGTTCACTATCTTGTTTAAAAAGATAATAATATTATCAGATAATATCAAATTTTTTAAACTTGGTAATTATCCTCTTTTATTTATAGTGATTATCTTGTTTTTAACTTGGTAATTATCCTTTAAGGAGCCTTTAAATATAAGATGATAACTAGGGTTTCATAAGGATTCTATAATTCACCAAAAACCCTAGCACACTCCTTCTTGTGTGTTCGGCCAAAGCCCCAAACACCAAACACATTCGTGTGTTTGGTTTTACACAATTAGATTGATCGTAGTTGCTGATTGGATCAACCGCTAGCATGCTACTGTAATCGTTTGAAGACTAGTGTGCAATAGCTATGAAAAGGTCTTGTGCTTAGATATGTACTTTTGTTGATCTCCCACTGCAAACAAGGTACACAATAGTTGTCTTTACTTTTTTATTTGGTTAGTCATATTACAATATATGGATCACTAGCTCTTGGAAAAACTTATACGTTTTTTTATATATTTCGTTGCTTTATTCTGTTAATTGTCAAAGGAAAATTTAATTTTACATTTTCATCATTTACCTCGAGCGGATGTCAATGCAAACGAGTTTCTTTCATTTAGAAACGCCTGCACCCAATCCTGGCGAAGCAGAGTATGAAGACGTAGGATGTAGACAATCACACCCCGCTCCAATGTACAGTAAAACCTATAAAAATTAATCATGTTGGGATCAGGATATTTTATTAATTTAGCGAGATATTATTATATCGATAAATTAATAATTTACATTAATTAAAAGAAGTTTTAGGTATAACATTTAAATTTCCAAGTCCAATATATTGGTTACAATGTATACTAGTTTGAGATGAAAAATAAATTTGAAAAACAAGTTCCAATTAAAATTTAATGAAGTCACATTAACAAAGTAATTAAATTTCTGAACAAGTTCCAATGTATCTTAGAATTTATAGTTTTGTTAGGACCATACAAATTAGCCCCCTAAAAAGATCCAAATGGAACATCATAAACTTTGAGGGCCAAACTAAAACAAAAAAGAAATCCCAATTTCTTCCCCTTTTTGGCTTTTTGCATTACATTCCACTCATTCTCTTGCACAACATGCACAAATATAGCAAAAGCTGGCCAAAACAAAACACACACACGCTCACACTTTCACTTCTTGAATTCTAATAATCCGTTAATCCATTCACCAAATCAACAATCCAATACATTTCACTCTTCAATCCTTTATCTGCATTTTCATAACTCTGTAATTCATTATCTGTTTGTTCCACTGTCATAAACCCTTAAAATAAACCCTCATTTTTTTAGTTACACATTTTGCTAAATTCAGCTTTTATCTGGTAATTTGTTGACTGTTCGTTGCGGAAGGAGCTCGAAAGGCGAAAACTTGATCATTTTTAGAGGGCGTATCTACTGACTTGAAAATTAGGGTATTTTCTAATTTCTATATTTGACTGACTTATTTTGCTAATGTATTTATTTATCTTTGTGTTTGTAGATTATTAATGTTTATAATTGTCAATGTTAGTATTGGTACGAAATTATGTTATGATGTACTATTGTTTAGGGTTTAATAAAGGTGTTTGTATGTAAATGTGACGCGTTTTATGCTTATTGAGTTATTGTATCTGATGTATAAGTTTATGATTCGCTTTATTGTGCTTGAGTGATTGCAACATTTTGTGCGTTAGGGCTAATGTAATAGAATAGCAACTTATTTATGTCGTGGTTCGGCACTTGTAAATGTACAGTTTTCATGCCGAATTAGTTGTTCTGTAGTTAAACTTGTTTTGTTTTTGTCGTTTAATGAAGTTAAGTGACTAAATTGACATGACAATTTGTGTAGTGAGTAATGTTATAGCATAGCGACTTACTTATGCCGTGGTTCAACACTTGTAATTGTTAACTATTGTGAAATTGTTCTGTTTTTATCGTTTGATGACTAAATTAACATGACGTTTTGTATAGTGAGTATGAATGGAGTTTGCAGTCCAATCTTTGTGAAAATGGCCATGCTTGTGGTGGAGTTTTTTCGGGTTCCAAAATTCAGTATTTGTATACGGTTGTTTCAAAATCGTTTGAAATGGGTATAGTTCTTGGTTAGGTCGACTGTTCAGGTTTGTCTATGTTTGTATGAACAAACGTTGAGTTAGTTGGTCAATTGGCATGCTTTAGCACTACCCTGAGGTCATTGGTTTTAGTTTGATTTGTGTTTCATGGTCCGAGAACTGCACTCAGCAAACTGTAAACACAAGTAGGTTTTATTCATCTTAAGATTTGTAACTTTTTGGTATGAGACTAATAAGGATCTTAAATTGAATCATTCGGTTCATTGTATGGTGGGTTCAATTTTTAAGATCTGTAAATGTTTGCTCTCAAATGGGCTTTAGTTACTCAAATTCAGTGTTTCAATTAGATGGTCTCCTTACAGAATAATATACGTTTATTTTGGAGGGAAAAAATATAAATTTGATTATCGCATATGCGTGATGCTATACAAATTTCTCGACCCCGTACAATTCTATTACCATGATACTGCAGTGCTTGACCCTCCAAGGTTCTTTCATGTTTCGTAGAAACAGTTGCTAAAAATAGTAAAAACTGTATGAACCAAAAGGACCAAATGTTATAGCATAGCGACTTACTAATGCCATGGTCCCTCACTTATAATTGTACATTTTTTCATGGTAAGATAGTTATTAACTGTTGCTGAAATTGTTCTGTTTTTGCCGTTTAATGAGTTTGATGACTAATTTGACATGAAAATGTGTTAAGTGGCTAACGTTACAGCATGGCATCTTACTCATGTCGTGGTTCCATACTTGTAATTGTACAGTTTTTCATGCTAAGATAGTTATTAACCGTAGTGAAATTGTTCTGTTTTCGCCATTTAATGAAGTTAAGTAACTAAATTGACATGACAATTTGTATAGTTACGAATGTGGAACATTGAGATAAGTATGTTGTTATTTTTGACATTAGCGTTTATGTATTAGCTAATCTTGCTTTGTTTTAGTCTACTTTTAACTGTTTTGAAATTAAAGAATGTTTTGGACTAAGATGCTGATTTGGCGTTTTACAGATTGAGTCAACATTATGACAGCTAGTAAAAAGGATTCAAAAACATCGGATCCAAGACCTCTAAATCCAAATGGTCCCAGAATTAGAAAGGCTATTAGTGCCATGGAGGAATTAGGAATTTCTGAGGATGTGGTCAAACCAGTCCTGAACCGTCTTTGGAAATTATATAATAGGGAATGGAAGCTGATCGAGGATGATAATTATCGAACTCTTGCAGATGCTATATTTGAATCCGTAGATGACAAGGTACATCTTCTTATTCTTTTGCTTCCGTATTTTCCATATTATGAAGCGATACTGTGTAATAAATGCATTTAATAATTGATGTTATCAGAGTGTAACAAATGATTCTAGTTACAAATATTCTAGAAATACTAGCAATTTGTAAAACGAATTCATTGGCACTATCTAACAGTAGTAACTGATACTAATTTCAAGCTACTTCTTGGTTGGTGGTTATTGCTGTCGGTGTTACTGTTTTTACTGGTTTTGTGGCTTGGACCAACCTTAAATCTAAGAATTTATCTTAACTGCACTTTTATTATATGCTATTTGACCAGTTTTATTGATTCAGATTCTCAAATATGATATTCTTTGCTTATGTTTTTACTTCTTTTGAGGCGATAATGTGTAATAATAATGCTTAATGTCATAAGAGTATGATCATAAGTGAAACATAAGCATCTTAAAAACTAAAATTAATGTCACTATAGCACAGGTATACTAATATGTAGCTCTTTTTTGGATGCTGATTACCATGTAAAAGCAAAGATTACTAAAATTTAAAAACTTACCCTGACCGCATTTCATATTAAGCAATTTAAGCAGTTTCATCGATGTGAATAACTTCCCAACTGATAAATGCTCTCAGCAAGTACATGGTTTTTGGTTTGCTACAAAATATACTGATTATGATTCCATTATATATACTTTTGGTCCTGCTAGTTGAAATCCCACGAACACTTTTTCCTCCATTATACATAGTTTTTTTTTGGTGAAAGGGTGAAATATATATTATAACTCCAAAAACCAATATATACAAACCATTGAGTTCATCCTGTGCTAGTACATACAAAGGCTACCAGGAGATCCCATGGATAATACAAGCAACCGTAGTAACAGACTACATTTTAAGAAATACATCCTGCATATTCCATCTGAACCATATATTCACCAATTCACCTAGGATTACATTTCCTCCCCACTGTGATCAAGCTAAGATAACTGATATAGCTGCATCCTCATATCAGAGCTTAGCTAAACCATAAGTGGGAGGCCTCATCCCTCCATTCAAGACCAACCATCCTCCATGGCTAGCATCCAACTACTGACTACATTTCCAGAAACTCTTTCATCAATCCTATATCCTTTTGCATAAAAGATACAGTATTACTAAAAACAGAACTGGCATCATCAATTGCAGGATACCACCTATCCTCCAAAGAGAATCTTGTCAATTTAGACTACACTTCCCTCCAGTAATCTCTCAACTACTATAATGTTGCTTCCTCTTCACATAAATAGAAGAGATTAAGAACTGTCAGGCATCATCTAAACCAACAAAGATAACTCCTGGGCATTCAAAGTCACCACTGGAAACTACTTTATGATTTCTGACTACTAGTTCACATGGAGAACAGAGCAGATACACAAATCTAGTTGCCACTACCAGCACCCCTAGATCATGAACTGATGTTTCCAGTGCCTTTTCATCACAAACCGAGGTACAAGGCCATCAGATTCACACCCCATTACTTGATAGAACAACTTAGATAGCAACCTCTATAGGGCGGTTTCATATTTCACAACTCACCAAATAGACACTTTTGCTATCCAAGTTGTTATCAGACTTGATCAAGGAATGCCATTACTACACTTCTTTTCACAGACTATTATCATGACACACATCAGTCTGCATATGCACTGTTTTATTAGTAAAACAGGCAATTTCATGTAACACATGAAAATCCACTTCCATTAGGATCAGCAATACTACTAGATAGATTATGCCAAACACCCTTTATTGCTGAGCTGCTGAAATACTACTCACCATCATTCATTTCCTCATCCCACATCACATCTACTTTCTGCAACCAGTATCGTCTTTCCATTCACTTATACATTCCTCATCATTTTTCACTTTATTCATCTTTACTTGCCAGCATTTCTCAACCAGTCTAACATTACTCGAGTCTTTTGTTATTAAATTAGTAAGTTTTAGTCTTACTGAGTTAATAAGGAGCCCCAATAGAATTTGTCATTCTCTATGCAATGATTACAATCTGAGATGATGTTTTCTTTCTGAACTTTATTACAGAAGGGTAAAGCTATTACGATGCAAGATAAGCAAGAACCATCATCCAAAAGATCCCATTCAAGTACATATCATGCTTCATCTACACAAAAGAAGAGACGGCAATATTGCCAATTAGTAGATGATGATGATGATGATGATGATATGGATCATTCTAGTTCTGTAAATCCATCTGCCAGTGATAAAAAGTCTAAAATCAGTGATGACATAACAAAAGGTCAAGAGAAAATCAAGATAGCATTAGTGAACGAAATTGGCATAGAACTGCCTGAGTTTGTCTACATAACTCAAAACACTACCTTTCAGAATGCGCATGTCCCTTTCTCATTGGCTCGGATTTCTGATGAAGATTGTTGTAAGAAGTGTAACGGCGATTGTCTCTCTTCAAGAGTGCCTTGTGCATGTTCTCGTGAAACCGGGGGGGAGTTTGCCTATACACCAAAAGGGCTGCTGAAGGATAAGTTTTTAGATGCTTGCATTGCCAATTACAGTGAACCACAAAAAGAAAACCTTTTCTATTGCCAAGGTTGCTGCCCTCTGGAGAAGGCTAAGGATGCTCATCATCCTGAACCATGTAACGGTCACCCACTGAAGAAATTTATAAAAGAATGTTGGCGGAAATGTGGGTGTACAATGGCATGTGGAAACCGTGTTGTACAAAGAGGCCCTACTTGCAAGTTAGAGGTAAGTGTGTATCTTCTTACTTTAAAGAATAGCAAGCAGCTTTGAGTGTTTAGTGAAACTGCTTATATGCTTAATTTATATGAGTAGTATATAAGCAGATTGTAACCTGCTCGTTTCTTGACAGATATATAAGCTGTTTTTAAGTAAGCAATCCCAACCACCTCACTAGTATAACTCTTTCAGCAGCTACTCCTAAACTAATTTTTGATGCCTGATAAATTTCAGTACCCAAACACCCGAAACTAATTAGCTACAACTTGATAACACAATAATTAGATAGTCAATTACAAAATGCAGTGCCAAACACCACCTTATTTATGTGAGAACTCGCCATTCTAAATTGCTTATATATAATTGTGTTCCTTGTCTTAACACTGCTGTATGATAAATGTCTGCTTTGTATATTGGAAGTTCATTTTGCATATGCTAAATTCCCAGGTGTTCGCTACAAAGGGTAAAGGTTGGGCTGTTCGAACCCTTGAATATTTGCCAAAAGGCTCCTTCATATGTGAATATATTGGCGAAATCTTGACAAATACAGAATTATATGAACGGAACGAGCAAAGAAAGAAAAAAAATGAACGGCATACATATCCGGTACTCCTGGATAACGATTGGGGCTCTGAGCAAGGGCTAAAGGATGAAGAAGCTTTATGCTTGGATGCAACCCATTATGGGAATGTTGCAAGGTTTATAAACCACAGGTATGTAAATATATATATGTATCTCTTTTGTGCTGAAAAGGACATATAATTGGTGCATCCTACAATTGACATCACAGAAGTTGAATCAGCTCTGACTTTGAAACTTTTAGTGTAGTATATTCTTGGAGACAATACGATGTTTCTTCAGCTTCTTGACAGTAACTTGTTATATTGTCTATATGTGAATACAGATGCTTTGATTCAAATTTAATTGATATTCCTGTTGAAGTAGAAACACCTGATCATCACTACTATCATGTAAGTAATTACTTTTTTTTATCAATTTTTTTTTGTATTTATACTGTGAAACACTCGATTCAGATATCTCCATTGGTTTTATGCAGATTGCTTTTTTCACCAAGAGGAATGTTGAGGCAAATGAAGAGCTCACTTGGGTACGTAATCATAGAACATACATATGTGTGTGAATGTAACTATTTCAACAACCTGTCTAATGGTTTGTAAACAATTTTAGGACTATGGGATTGACTTTGAGGACAAACTGCACCCTATTAAGGCATTTAGATGTCATTGCGGGTCTCAGTATTGCCGAGATGCGAGATGACTAGGCTGGTGCAATGCTCTAGAGTTTTGGTTTTCTTTTTTGCTATTTCATTGAGAAAAGCCAAGAATAATCATATAATGCAGCAGATGACATACGAAAAACTATTACACTGAACTTTTAAGGGATCCTGGTATTTTGCTGGCTTGTTATCTGTAAGAAGTTTGAACATCAAGGGGCCGCAATTATGGCTATTTTTAGGTTCCCATATTCTTTTCTTCAGATTTTTTGATCACCTTAGCTCATGTTATATTACAGTATAACTTTACTTGTAAATTCTTGGCAAGCATGGCTATGTAGGCTTATTGGTTTATGGGTAGGTCCAAATACGGTCATCATGATGATATTGTTACTGCTATTGGATTGATATTAGACTGTCATATTTGAATTAGAAGTTTTTCTGGTATTATTATAAATCTCGAATTGTCTTGATAAGTATAACCTCAAACCTTGTAACTAAGTGCTGCTGGGAGCATGACTCACTGAAGTTACTACTAATGCCGCCCATAAGCAGATAGTAAATGCCACAAGTAGTGTGATTAAACAATTGGTGCTTGGATGCTACTCAAGCCAGAATTAAGAAAATCATGCCTTTTCAAGTTGGCAGGCTTCCTGTTAGGTATTTAGGTGTTCCGTTGGTATCTAAGAGGTTGTCTGTTAATGATTGTCATCCTTTGGTTGATAAATTTAGGAAAAAGGTGTTTGATTGGAAGAATAAGGCGTTGTCTTTTGCGGGGGAGGTTACAACTTATTCTTTCGGTCATTAGTTCTATGCAAAGTTTTTGGGCGTCCATGTTTATTCTCCCGGTTACTATTGCTAATGAGATTGAAAGACTGATGAGGGATTTCTTCTGGAACTTTGGTGAGTTTAAAAGGGGTAAAGCTAAAATGAAATTGAGTGATGTTTGTTTACCTAAAAATGAAGGTGGTATGGGCATTAAGTCTTTGGAAATCTGGAATTTGGCTCTTATGTCAAAACATATCTGGAACATTGTTACACATAAGGAACCGCCTTGGGTTAAGTGGATGTTCCTGTGAAAGAAGGTTCTACTTGGGCTTGGAAGAAGATATTAAGGCATAGAGGTATATCTAGAGATCATATTGTCCACAAGATTGGTAACGGGCTTAACACGTCTGGTTTGATAATTGGCACAGTATATGCCCTCTTAGTAACTTTATTTCCAAAAGAAGGATTAAAATGCGGGTCTCAGTCTTAAATGTAAGCTTGCGGATGTTGTGATTAATGGTGAGTGGAACTGGCCGTTGGAATGGAGAAATTATTTTGATGCTTTATTCGTCACTGATCCCCCGTTATTGTGTCCTGAGAGGGATGATAAAGTTAGGTGGAAAAATAATACTCCCTCCGTCCCAAAATAAGTGTCCGGTTTGACTTTTCAGAGTCAAACTGGTTCAACTTTGACCTTAACTATTTTTGTGGGTGTTATATAATAGTTGATGAAAAATATATAAATGGATTGTGTTTTAAGTGTACTTTTCAATAGTATAATTTTGTTTCAAGTATTCTATACCACATAAAATATATTTAAGGTTAAAGTTAAACCAGTTTGACTCTGAAAAGTCAAACTGGACACTTATTTTAGGACGGAGGGAGTAATGGAAGATGTCATAATTACTGTGTCTTGACTGTTTGGGAGGATATAAGGCAGTGTAGCCAAACTGTTCCGTGGGCTAAAATTGTGTGGTTTAGCCTGTGTATTCCCCCAGGCACTCATTCATGATGTGGCTGGCTATGCGTAATAGGCTTAAAACACGTGAAAATATGGGAATGTGAGAAAAGAACGATGATATGCTTTGTGTTTTCTGCAAGACTGTCCGAGACAGCTTACGTCATCCTTATTTTATTTTTTTTAGTGTAATTACTCAAATAAAGTTTGGAATGAGAGGGTCTTGTTAGAATGGATTTTGTTCCTTATAGTTGGGATGCCATAATATGTTATATGCTTAATAGGCCTATTAATAAGTCTGTATGGAGTATTATTCAAAGGTTGCTACTGGGTGCTTCTTTATATTATGTGTGGCAGGAAAGAAATCTTAGAACTTTCCAAGGGAAGTCTAGACCTTCTAATGTTCTTATTTCTCTTATTAAGGATGTGGTTAGACTAAGGGTGTTGAGTTTAAGGTTAAATGCTTCTAAGCAAGTTTTTGAAGCGGCTGATCTTTGGGGATTTCATGTGATGCATGGGCATGTTGGGCGTAAAATAAAATTCAAGTTATGATGTGTGTTGTCATTGTGAAGTTTAGGATGGATGGGTGGTATTATAGTTTATTACGTATTATGGAGTGAGTAGAATTTGTTGCAGAAGTGGTGTTTGTTTCTGGTGTGGTTTTGCCAATTATGAGCTTGGGAGGTATAAGGATGATAATGTTCTTTTTGATTGGTTTTTAATATGTTATGAAGGTTTTTATCATGGCTATTGCGTTTCTTTGCAGTGTGGTTTCTTTGATCTTTGTGGTGATGCTTGTTTGGATTGTATATTGGAGTTTTGGTTGGTTTGGTGCTGCAATATTGAAGATTTTGGCTGTTTGGTTTATGTTATTTGTTGCGTTTTGTTGCGTTATGATTTACTGTCCTTTTCTTTGGTTTGAGAGGTCTATAGTTGTTTGGGTTATGATCTGTGATTTATCTTATTCTTCTAAAAACATTAGCCTTAGTTCAATTCTTTTACATGCTTTTCCTATGTGGTGCAAGCCTAGCTTAGATGACATTTGGACTAGCTTGTATTTTGAGCTAGCTCAAGTGCAACAAACATACCTGCAAGAAAGTCGAATCTCTTCTGCTTACCAACGACAGATGCTGATTCAAGATAACAAATTAGCAGATTTCATTAGGGGCGCTAAAAAACTTGAGAATAAAAGATACACTTCTAAACCCTTACACGTTACGTCAAATAAAAAAAAAATGTCACATATTGAAAAGTATTCATATATGAATGAAAGTGTTTCTTTTGTCTGCAAGTTTTGTAGTGTTACCAAATGTATAAATATCACAGTGCATTTAAAATGACAAATACTGGTCAGGGGCTATATCAAACCGCATTGAGTTCCTAAGGTTACATCAAATAAAAAAAATGTCACTTATTGAAACGTATTCACATGTAAATAAAAGTGTTCTTTTATCTGCAGGTACTTAAAGAGCACCTACGTCACTGAAGAAACGCATACAAATGTAATTGAGATTTTCACTCAGCTAATATCATGAATTACTGAACAATTGATAGTCTGTTTTTAATTTAACTTGAGCCTATTAATGTAGTACTTCAAGTCTTCAACAACAAGCAGCATATGGTTCTGATAGTGATAACAAAACTACTAAACTACCATATTACTCAACCAATGAGCAATTGCTAAATCTGAGTTAACATCTACTACTTCATGACAAAGCTAAGGAACAGAGCTTACAAAGGTGTTTGTAATCAATTTGCTTATTGCGATCGAGAAAAGCACTAGCATATGCTTCTGTTGTGAACAGCTGGAGAAACTTTTCCTGCACATATGGAATGCAGTAATATTTCAGATGATAGTAGAACCTGGAGAGTAGGTGCACTGGCAGTGGCGGCGATTAGCATGTGCAAGTGGTGCAACCGCACCGGGCTCCCTTTGTAAGGGCCCCAATTTAGTATACATCCATTAATATTTATAGTTTTATATAAAAACGTTTTGAATTTTTAGTGTCTTTATTAAATATTATAAAACCACATACAAAAAATAGAAGACAAACTTTGGGCCACATACAAAAAAAGTGAAAGACTTGGATTATGGAGGCCTCATTTGTGATTTCGCACCGGGCCCCCCCAAATCAATGGGACGGCCCTGTGCACTGGCAAAGTAGATTATGAGAAGAGTAAAATACAACGTTGGTCCCTAAACTTTCCACGAAACATCATCAGACACCCTAACTTTTTAAAATTGTCGCCTGGCGTCCAAAAGTGTGGGTTTAGTGGCCGAATGCGGCCAGAAATGGTGAGGTCAACGCTCAGTTTTGGTACATTTTAAGGGCAAAATAGTCCAACCACATTTGCAACTAGGGTATGGTTAATGTCTAACCCTACATTCTATTAAATTCAATAAAATCATAAGCTTTCAACATCTCAGCACACATAACATTCAATTAAACTAACTAAGATGGTAGTGAAGTTTTTAATGGTTGTCAACATGAGATCAATCGATTGTGGTGCGTATACCAGCACATTTAGACAATGAGTTTTTAGCATTTAGCATTTGGATACTTTGACTTATAGTAGTCAACTGGCCGAACAAAGTCTGATACAAATCCAAACAGTCATTCAATTATTGGGTGTATGTTGACTTGTGAAAGTCAAAGTGCTTAAATCCAAACACCCGCTAAACTGCAAATGCAGATGCAAACATGCAATTGAAAGCAAAAACTCGGAAAATCAAGATTAAAATTATCATTTAAAATATGTTTCGTTACATAATGAGATTAATCCGAGGCGTATGCCAAATGTAAATTATCATAATCGTATGTTTCTAAACATTCATCATCCTCTTCAGTTTCAACCTGTATTTTGTGTATCCATTTTTTTTCTAATTTCCTAAGTCTAGCCTTCTCTTTCCAATGCTCCTTTGCCGCTGCAGAAAGCCTTTCTTCTTTCACATCAGCATGGCTTCCTTCTGCCACCTCCTTTCCTTTTTCTTGCTCCTTTGCTTCTTTCTTCTCCTTTGCTTCTTCCTTCTCCTTTGGATCTTCCTCCTGTTCCAACGCAGCTTCTAGTTCATCGTACCAGCTTTCATCACCTTCAACATTGGCCGACTTTTGTTGGTTAGATACAGGGTTTTCTGCTGCTTCAGTAGTTGGTCTTTTGGTCAATACCTTGTCTTGGATAGCATCCACATCT
Organism: Artemisia annua; assembly: GCA_014162995.1. Lineage (NCBI taxonomy): Eukaryota > Viridiplantae > Streptophyta > Magnoliopsida > Asterales > Asteraceae > Artemisia > Artemisia annua. The sequence continues at coordinate 54,887 of LBNU01005197.1, read as the reverse complement.
CTTGCTCGTTTGTTTCCGGACAACATGATTTCAAGTGAATGTGGTTGATGTGTTTTGATGTTGACGATATAAGATTGGTATGCAGCAACATGTAGAACTAACCAATATATACACAAATAATGGTGAAAACGAAGAGTCTGCATTAAATTTTAGAAGCATTTTTTGATCTCTTCGATTCCCCATTATTTGTTGGAAATATACACGCATGTAGACGTGAAGTAGAGCGTGTCAGGGAATACACGGTTGGTCCCTCAATTTGTCTACGTTACCGTTGTGATACTTAAACTCCCGCCAATTATTAAGTTGAGTGTTCACATTTGGTCCCTCAAGTTGACTGTCGGGTTTAGTTTGGGTTAGATATAGTTAAATAGTGATTGGACTATTATGCCCCTGAAACTAGAACATAAAACGTGCGTTGACCTCACCATTTCTGGTCAAGGGACGCATTCGGCAACTAAACCCACACTTTTGGACGCCATGCGACGATTTTGAAAAGTTAGGGTGCCGGGTGATGTTTCGTGGAAAGTTTAGGGACCAACGGTGTATTTTACTCTTATGAGAATCAATGTCTCTTCTAAGATGGAGTGTCGTCAAAACGTTATTGAGCATTGAAACGCAAATGTCAATCAAGCTATAAGATCCATGCTAACCAATATGTGCTTTTAATCTTTTAATCTTATAGCTTGATTGACATTTGATTGACACAGTATGTGCTTACAAGCAATGACAAAATTAAAGGGGTTTCGCGGTGTCAGGGGACCTTAATTAAATCCTGACTTGTATGCATCATGCCCAAAGGAATTGTGTTTCTAGTAAATCCATTGGAAGGGAAAAAGAGACATTATTTGTACTAAACTCAATCATTTCAACTACAATCACATTTTTTTTNTTAAACACCTGATCACTTTTATTCCTAGTTTTGCCACCTCTTACATGATGTCAATAGTTCAAACCTTGCTAAGTGTCTACGTTTAGAGGTGATCATGTAAGGTTTGGAAATGATACTGGGAAGGTGAGGATGCGTATATCTGAGTCAAAAAAGTCACCCTCTCCGGGTAACATGATTAGAGAAAACCTTATCCATTTATCTGTTTTTCAAACTTTATACTTATTTAAAGGCTTTTTGTGTTTGAGTAAATGATTTTTTTTCCTAATATATCTTACACATGTAGCAAAAAGAATAAATCATTGTCAATTTTTACCATTGTTGATGTTGTAAGGCAAGGTGTAATGGTGGGTGGTGCACCGCCCGGTAGTGACCACCACGCTTGCATATTACCGTCCTCCCAACCGTGCACCATCATCCGATTTGAGCATTAGTTTGGTGGTGCAAGCCACTAAACGATTTGCCAACTTTTTTTTGTTTGTTTGTGTGTGTTGTGTGGGGTATGTTTGTATCAAGGTATCTTTATACGTTTGGTTTTTGTGATCACCATTCACCACTGTTTAGGGGGTGTTTCTTTTTTTTCCTTAGCTAAGTGATGCAATTTAATATTATTACTTTTTTGATGGGCCCCATAAAATTCCCTTGTTCCATCTATATCCACAAGGCTTAATTTATCAACCCCTCCCCATTAAGATGCTTATATAGTAGTAGGACCCACATACACCCTTAGCTAAGAAAAAAAAAACACCCCCTAAGTATGATATGTAAGTCGGTTTAATAGATGGGATGTGAATGATTTCGCTGTTTGGTTTCTCGTGTTAAAAGGTAAAGACCCGATGAGAATGATTGAGATAAATAAATCTTGGGTAACAATTAAACAAAGACCATTTTGAGACTGTTGTGAAGCAGTATATGCCCAACAACCTAAGTGTGTGAAACTAGTGAAGTTGTATGTGATGCCTTCAAATTATGGAGAGGCGAGTAGGGTTTAGAGATAAACCCTTAAGGATGATCAACGGCTGCGAAAGAGCCTAATGTTGATCATCTGGAGAGCAGACAATGAGGACAGGTGGATTATCTTCTTTGGCTCGTACAAAGTAGTGCTTGTCGTGCGTCCCCATTGTACGATGTCACATGGTACATCTTAACCGTTAGTGACAGTTGGAGAGCGTAGGATTATAGTTGGGCCGCTATCAAGTGTATAATGATGATTTTTGGTAATGGGCTTGATTCGTGCGTATATTTAGTGGGCTTGGGCCACTAATATTGATACGCTATCAACCACTATACTTGTCTAATGATGTGTTGAAAGATGATTTATCATTGACGTAAATGTGTTGGGTCTAGTGACCATTACTCTTGTCTAAAAGATATATAAACATCGAGTTTTGCTAGAACCACAAAAAGACTCTCATAGTCAAAATCGATATCGGAACTCAAATCAAAGTATTTCAAGTGTATTTTCTAAAATCGAAGTCAGAACTCGATAAAGCTCAACTCAAACAAACTCAAACGAACCTCGAGCTCACCGGTTCCAACACACGCTCATATATTCAAATCACCATATCCGCACCCGGTCTAAAATTAAACCGGTTTGCACACTTCCCAAGACCCAACTTTCCCCAATCAACAAACAACTAAACCCAAAACACCAATACGACACCGTTTCAACAACACCCCACCCCATTGGTCAATATCTAGGGCTGGCTAAACCATTTCACATCGTCACCAGTCACCACTATATAAAACCCCCTCATCACTAACCCACCCCCCTTTTCATTTCATCGAGATCCAAAGAGAGAGAGAGCAGAAATCGGAGATACACTGAGTCAACTCACTAAAACTCAAAAATATCTCCGATGGCCACCTCTCGTCAATCACTAATCCCTAACTACCTCTACACATCTTCATTTTCATCACCTTCTAGCAGTTTCTTATTAGCAAACAATGAGAGTAATAATAATAAGTCAATGATGACGTCACCAGTGGTGAGAAATGAAAATAATAATAAGTTTGTGGTTCAGGCACCGAGTGAGCCGTTAGGTAAGATTGAGATGTATTCGCCTCAGTTTTACGCGGCGTGTACCGTTGGAGGTATCTTGAGCTGTGGATTGACGCATATGACTGTTACTCCTCTTGATCTTGTTAAATGTAACATGCAGGTATATCTATTTTAAGCTAATTTTTTTTAGTTTATATATTTAAAGCTATTTTTGTTAGTTAGCTATGGTTTTGTGTTGTTATCAGTTTTTTTGTGCGGTTAATTAGATAAGATATTGATAGATTATGTGGATCTGGTGACTTTTGTGTTAATTGAAAAGCTAATTTTTGATAGTTTATTATGATGAGTTTTTTGTGGTTGTTCAACAAGTTATTGATATATTACGTGGATCCGGCTCATTTTAATTTGTTTTGTATGCTTTAGCGCTGTTATGATGTTTATGTGTGGTTAGTTTGATAAGTTATTGATAGGTTAAGTGGATCCGGTTCATTTTACTTCGTTTAATATGCTTTGGCGCTGTTATGATGTTTATGTGTGGTTAGTTTGATAAGTTATTGATAGGTTAAGTGGATCTGGTTCATTTTAGTTTGTTTGTTATGCTTTAGAGCTGTTATGATGTTTATGTGTGGTTAATTTAAGTTAATTTGTTGTTTATTATGATTCTGAGATGTTTTGTGCGGTTAATTTAACAGGTTAGTGATAGTTTATGTGGATCTGGTGAATTTTACATTATTTTAAGTCAATTTTGTTCGTTTATTATGCTTATGTGTCGTTGATGTTAATTTTGTGGTTTGTTTGATAAGTTATTGTTAGACTATGTGGATTTGGTGAAATTTGAGCGTATTGTTTGTTTATTATGCTCGTCTGATGTTATGATGTATTTTTTACGGTTAATTTAGCAAGTTACTGATGGTTTATGTGGATTTGGTGAATTAAAGCTGATAGTGGTTGATGTTTGATGTGTGGTTAGGTTAACGAGTTATTGATAGTTTGTGTGGATCTTGTGATTTATAATGATGATGTTGTTTTAAGCTGATCATGTTTGTTTTGCTTATGTGATGTTATGATGTGTTTTGTGTGTTAGTTTGAGAAGCTGTTGATAGTTTATGTGGATCCGGTGAGTTATAGTCGGTTTTGATTGATTAGGGTGTTTTGTTTATGTCATTTGTGATGTTATTCTAGAGGCGATTGTGACTAGACCTGTGGTGTGTTAGTATGCTTGATCAATTTGCATTTGGTTGGATGCAAACTACGAAGAAAATGAAAATAGGATGGATATAAATGTGAATATCAAGTATCAGCTGACACGTCATTCATCCGAATATATAGGTCGTAATTAGATGTTAACTACGCAAATAAATAGCTTACAATGGTGTGTAAAAATGCGAATAACGACTATTAGCTAAGAACTAGCACATCACCAAGCCGGATAAATCTATGTCATAGCTGATGCAAAGTATTCATTTAAGTGGTAAATAAGACAAACCAATACACTCAAATCATGATTCAAAATCTAAATATCTGACCATAAGCTAAAACTTAACATATAGCACCAATTATGATGAAGACGTGTTATTGTATAGCTAATACCTGACATTCACATACGATCTAGAAAGGTTCTGGCTGGTAATACGTGTTAGTTTTTAGCTGATACTCATACTCTATATCCACCTTTTGATTTACTACTTAAGAAGTTAAGATGTGTCAGTTTTGGTGGTATTAAGTGTTACTACTTAAGAAGTTAAGATGTTGATGTGTCTGAATACAGTTCTTTTTAGTGTGACCAAGTTGCTCTTCCTTATTTTTGTTTGTTACGAGGTACAGTTATCGGTGCTTGATATGTAATTGTTGAGGTACACTGAACCTAGCCTTGTTCTGGTCAAAGTCCTCTTAGAAAAGGGCTGTAGAGTACCGATTTGGACCTAGCTTTATTCAGGTCAAAATTTGGACATTGAAATAAATTCAATTTTTTTCAAGCCACGTATTGTATTGGACCATACCTAACCGTGTCTTGTTTTCTAGTCTGGACCGAGTTTAGCGGACCCTAAATTTATCATTTGCTTCAGTTATTTTTCTCTATGTTTGTGGTTGCTTGATTCAAACACCAGAATCCTTTATCCTGTCTTGTTAAATGTTTAATCAAGTAGAGCTTACGTAACTTAGTTGAAAGTTTAATTTTTTTGAATAGTTTAAGTATATTCTAAATATTATGAACCTATTAAGGCGTATTACTTTACATTACATGTGATTTTTCACATATAGATACATTATGTAATTTAGCAGTAATCTGAGTCTGTGACTAGTTAACAAATTTGATCTGCAATCCTTTCTGAAATAGTTGATAAGTGTCCCTCTATAGCATATAGGTTGGGTACTTAGTTTTGAAAACTGTGCAGTTACAACCTCAAATTAGATATACACTTGTGCATGAAGTTGCTGCGCAAGCGTGCTTTGTGGCATATACATATTTGGCACTTAATGCTTAAGACTGCAATTATAACCGAGTTTATCTACAATTTTGCGTGAAATAGTTGTGAGGAAGTGCTTTTTGAAAGGGGAAAAAAAACATATTGGGTACTTCATGGCGAGATTTTATGGTTTATGTCAATATATTGTGAAATTAGATAGGATGTAACATTTTGAATTTTTGATATAATCATTCTTCAGATACATGTATATTCAGTTAAAAAGTTTTGACACTATGGCGATATGTAAACACGAGACGAAGTTATGTGAACTATACAACTTGAGTATATACTACACCCATACATGGTTCTGATAAACATGGTTTATTGTGCATGGTAGTTGTGTGGTACTAGTGAATCCAGTAGCACACTAGCACATATTGTTTGTAAATTTGATATTGGCAAATATAACATTTGATGGACGATGCGAGTATGAAGAATTGTGGTCGCTTGATTAGAGATTTTTCTTTTACATGATGCTTCGAACAAGTAAATGCGTATCCTGATTTTTTTATTTAGTAATTCTCAGTTTCATTCTTTCAGCTGATTACTTGCTCTCTTTTGCTACAAAAATCATGCTAGTTATTATTATATTTTAACAATCTAACCTCAAGTTTAAGAAATAAATTAAGATGTAGGTCTTCATTAGACATAAATTCCTTGCATTTGTAGTTCTACTTGGTCTGGCTTTAAGCTGTTGCTTTTGGGCCATTAAACTCTGTTATATATTACTTGCATCCGTACTCGTAACCCATGTTTTATTCCCTTTCATGGTCTTTTTTATGTGTTCGTAACATCACATCTTTTGCAATTCGTTTGAGGCCATGTTAATAAGCTCATGCCTTTGTTGATTACACAGATTGACCCTGTTAAATACAAGAGCATCTCATCTGGATTTGGAGTATTGCTGAAGGAACAGGGTGTAAGGGGATTCTTTAGGGGATGGGTCCCAACCTTGCTTGGTTACAGTGCTCAGGGTGCCTGCAAGTTTGGATTCTATGAATTCTTCAAGAAATACTACTCTGACATTGCTGGCCCAGAGTATGCTGCCAAGTATAAGACTTTGATCTACCTTGCTGGTTCAGCATCTGCAGAGCTAATTGCTGATGTGGCTCTTTGTCCCATGGAGGCAGTGAAGGTCCGTGTCCAGACACAACCTGGTTTTGCCAGAGGTTTGGGTGATGGACTTCCAAAGTTTGTCAGATCTGAAGGCGCACTTGGGTATGGTCAATATTTGTTAGTTTAAATTACCGTGCTGTGACATCGGATGTATCTGGGAGTTTTCTCATAAGTTTGCCATATTTGCAGGTTGTACAAGGGATTGGTACCACTTTGGGGACGCCAGATACCATGTAAGTTAAGGCATCTGAGATGCTAATGCCGTTCTGATATTTTATAATTTATACCCCCTTTGTTACTCATAAAAAAAGAAGCAAAAGAATCTATAACCGTCAAAAGAATAATATATACCTATCCCATCTGAATAGTCTGAACAAGAAATGATTCTAAGCTTTTTGTGTTTACTTCAACAAATAAGAGGCTCATAATGTCTCAGATAGTGGTTGCACAGGCTTTGCGTTTGGTCAAAGTATGGTTGTTAATAATAGATTTAGTTTCACCAGGATCTGGTTTTGGATACTTTGCAAGGCATAATAAAATAAGAGGGATGCTCCATCCTCAACAATTTTACAAAAAATACAGCTAATTAATTGAAAGCTTCTCAATTTATTTTTGTTTATAAAGTCACGATAAGACTTTGGTGAGAACTAACTAGTAATGAGAAAGTGTGACTCTTCTTTATAAAACCCCAATGTTTTTTGTATCTTCACTGGTCAAACTTTGTGTAACAGATATAAGTTTATCTTGATTGCTGATTGCTCTCTCTGTTTAATATTATACAGACACAATGATGAAGTTTGCTTCGTTTGAGACCATTGTGGAGAATCTGTACAAGTATGCCATCCCCACACCTAAGAACGAGTGCAGCAAATCCCTCCAACTTGGAGTTAGTTTTGCTGGTGGATACGTGGCTGGAGTTCTCTGCGCTATTGTATCTCATCCTGCTGACAATCTCGTTTCCTTCCTAAACAATGCTAAGGGAGCTAGTGTTGGAGATGTAAGTGTTTCTGAATTCTAATATGATGGGACAAAGAGTTCTGTTTATCATCCCATGACTGCGTTAGTCAATATTCATCATATTGTTTCCTTTCTTTTTAATTCTCAGGCTGTGAAGAAGCTTGGACTTTGGGGTCTGTTCACCCGTGGGCTTCCCCTACGTATTGTCATGATTGGAACTCTCACTGGAGCTCAATGGGGAATCTATGATGCTTTTAAAGTGTTCGTTGGCCTGTAAGTATCCTTGCACCATCATTCTCTCACCCATTCCCCTTGGTTTTGAAGCTAAACTTTTAATTTTTTTGATGAACAGACCAACAACAGGTGGTGCTGCACCTCCTGCTGCTATTGAGGCTGCCAAGGAGTAGGATCGACAATGATGACAAATGACATTTGTTTTGATCGGGCATTGGTGCCTGGGCTGTTTTCTTTTCTTGAAACGAGGCAATAAATCTAGGATTACATTCTACTTCCATCATGGCATGGCATTAGTTTTGGAGAGTTTTAACTCTTTTTCTATCAGTACATTAGAAAGGGTGCAGTCTAACCTGTATTGTTTCAACCCTATGGCTGACTATTTTTTGGTATCGAAGAGGATTGTGTTATCATCGTCTATTCAATTGAGAAGTTTTTGTTATTTTGAAAGTCAGGATTATATTCCCCTTGAAACATATTGGGGACGGATGATTAATTACTTTTGGACCTTACCTTTGTGAATGCAGTATCAGTATCTTTTGATTAATTACTCTTACATCTTTTTTTTTTTTTTTTTTTTTTTTTTTTTTTTTTTTTTTTTTTTTTTTTTTTTTTTTTTTTTTTTGGTAAGCAATGCATGAGATTGTTGTTTTTTTGTGACTACATGTTGGTGATTTTTTATACATATTTAATTTGCTTCGAGTTGACGTATAGTTGCAACATTTGTTGATGATGAAGGGTCTTAGAACATGAGTGTGCTGGTGCTAATTTTGATTTGATCTTGAGGTTGTAGAGAAGATTTTCTTGTAGGCATATAATTCAGACTTGTGAAGGGATGAAAACAGTTGAAAACAATGTGGCCCAGTATACACAAATCAATTGTTCTTGAGGTAAGATGTTTGGTGCAAACAAACCGAAGTGGCCATGTTTGTGTGGTGGTGCCCCGCTGATGACTCCAAAAGTAGAATACAAGCTGCTCGTGAGCGTTTCCTTGCCCGTAAAGGAAATAAGTAGCAATATGACTTTGATATGGTGATGTTCTGATGAGTTTGCTCTTTCTTCACACGGGACCATGGTTCTGACTAGTCACCTTTACCCCCCCAAACTACTCATGTAGATAAAAGATTTGACCATCATGTTTCCTAGCTGTAGTGTGATCTCTTACGAGGATCAACTGATAATTTTGCTGAAATTGTGGTATATTACAGATACATGCAATTGTTATAGAGAACTAATGATACAACTGACTAACAGCTAGTAATAGCATGTGTTCTTTGACAGCAACACAGTGGTTGTAGGTTCAAGACTAGATTCATGTTTAACATTCTTGCAACAGTGGTCAGCATCTTTGCCTGGTAATCCGTGACTTACTTCTGAACCGTATGTTTCATCGTTCAAAAACTTGTCAGTTAGTGTAAAAATTAGATGATTCAGTTTTTATAATGTGCCACATTTTGAGGTTATAAAAGCTTTTATAGTATAATTTGAAAGTTGCATCTTTTTATTCCACCAGGTAAAGAATGAGGGTCAGATAAACTCTCATCCCACTTGGTATGTAACAGTCTTTTGGATCTAGTCATGTCTTTGTATACGTAAACCACCACTATACGAACAAAACCTGGCTATATCTTGCCAAGTCCCAGCAAAGATCCGACTATATCCGGTTAGACCTGGCTATATGGATTATATCCGGCCAAGACCCGGGCTATATATGGCTAGACCCGGATATTCCGGCGAAGACCTGGCTATACCCGGTTAGATCTAGCCAAGACCTGGCTATATGTGTAATACTCCCTCCGTCCTGTATTAACTATTAAGTGTCAACTTTCATGATACACAAAGTTTTAGGAAATCCCAGTGTATATCCAAACTCCTCACCAAGTAAATAACATATTTACCCACTAATTCAATTCAGATGTAGAATACCTATCGTCTTATTTAGAAGTTTTTGCAACTCGATCATAGATGATTGAATCATCAAAGATTTGACCTTCTCAAACTGGCCCTAAAACAAAAAGAGGATGTGTACAAACGAGATGGGACATTCCAAAATAATAAAAACCACTAAACTTATTTACTATTATTACACGGGGTTTTTAAAATATTAGCTAGTGTGGAACCCATCTATTTTTTTTTTTTTTTTTTTTTTTTTCTTCCTCGAATCACTTTATATTTTCACTTTGTTCTACGTAATTCTAAGAGATATTGTTTTTACGTAATTTTGTATGCAGTGATGGAACCATAAATATAAGGGAACGGGTGAACAAAATATTTGTATCATAATATAATGTTTTTAATTTAAATTTAAGTTTATTTTGCACATATTGTTGAGACCAAATGCAGTCTGAAAAAAATCAAAGTTATTTATGAAACTATGAAAGAGAATTTCGTCAATGTTTGTATGTAAACTAATCAATGACTTACTTCGATATATTTTGCTCTTGTAGCTTTTAGCTTAGCACAAACAACACACCAAAGCGACTCGTAGGTTTAGTAGTTGGTTTACAAGGAACTTTGACATCAGCGGTACAGATAGTTACATTGTGCCAGAGTTTCAAAATTATTTAGCACAAGGGATATAAATGTTTACGTAAGGTACGTATTGAGGGTTTGGGGTGGTCGATCGTTTGGTTTCCCACGTTCGGTAAGGACCCCAAAAGGTGACCGGAGTCACAAGTTCGGGTAACGCTCACGAGTCGACTTGGTGGTTTGTGTCAATTATCCGAGAGAGTAATCGACTAGGGGTAAGTTTTCCGAGGATGGCCCGGCAAAGTTTGCTAAGAGGTAGCTTGGGCCATTTCAAGGAAATGGCCTAGTATTTATAGGGAGCCCTTTAGGGTTGTGAGAACCCGTAAAGGCAATTTGATGGCCATCGAGTGAAGAAGTGAGGAGAGGACATGGTGCTCGTCTTAACGATCATGGCGAGTTTTCCAGGTGCATCATTTGCCTGAACGCGTTTGTCAGGTAGGCTTTTCCTTAGTGTTACCTGGGGAAGTATTTCCCCAGGCCTCGTATCAGACCTGGGCCTTGTCGGTCGTATGTTTGAGCCGAGTGTAGAGTGTATGGGCCTTAGTCAAGTGGGCTGAAGGCTCTATACGTTATCAAGTCCACCGAGTCCATTAGTGTATTTGACTAAGGAAATGAGATGATGGACTTATGCTAAAGAGATGAGGTCCCCTAGGCTTCCTGGGATGTATTATCCTGTATCTAGGGAGGTTGACTTGTGTTGTGCCAAGCCTAGATTTTGAGATAGCAGGGTTTTTCGATGTGATGTTCTGAGAATATATTTTCCTTTGAATGCATGTACAAGTCTAAATGTCTATGTCTGTCAGGAGTTATTGTAAAGATTGAGTTCTTGTCGGGCCTTTCGTATCCCATGCTTAATGTTGTCATAAATTTTCGCGTGGTCTCGGATTTTGTTTTAGCAGAAAGTAGTGTCCCTCCTGGTCAGTTTAGTGTCTTTTGACAGGAGGTTACGAGATTTTCCTCGATTTGTGTTACAGGCTTTCGATTAGCTGATGAAGATCAGGGAGAATACTCTTTAGGAAGTGTGACTCTGAACTGTATTCATCAGGCTAATGAGCTAACGCTGAAGGATCTCATTAGGGAGTTGTTTTATCAGAGGGTTCGTGTCATCAGTGAGTGAACCTCTCAGTGAACACACTCATGGAGCTACCTTTTCAAAGGCAAGCTCATCAGTGAGTATAACTCAATGGACTGAATTCAAACTGCTTTGACCTAGGGATGAGCATTTAGACACGAATTCTGGTATCGAACCGGAATCGTACCGGTACCGTACCGAAACGGTACTGACTCTCAATACATGGTACGGTACTGGTACTATGAATTGAGCCAAAAAAAATTCGGTACCACTAATACGGTACCGGTACCAAAGCAGGAAGTACCGAAAATTGAGTAGTCATATTTTTGAATTAAATAACTTATCCAAACACCCATTTGGCCCGTTCCATGTCAATCAATAGTAATATAAAACATAAGAAAAGAAAGCAAACGTTCAAAAAACTTATTGTGGCAACTATAGATCCTTCGTAAACGCTCCCAAAAATTTAACCTGAACCTATTTTAAGCTTTTGAACGTTTGTATGTTACGAATATCTTGATGATGTATTTATTTAAGTGTTGGTTGCGTCTTGTGCCATGTTGTGGTTTGAAATCACTTGAAAATGCATGTTTTTTCCTATTTTTTGTTACATTTTCTTGAAATCCTATTTGGTTTAACAAAAAACGGGAAGAACCGTACAGGTACCGATTTCCCGGTACCGAGTACCGGCACCGGATCCGGTAGCCGAATCCCGTCCGGTACGGTACTGGTACCCACTTTCATGCTCGGGAAAATATTACTACTGCTCCATTTTGCTCACTTTTACCTAGTTTTCAATCCATTTGTACCTGAAATACACAAAAACACATTCCAAGGATATTTGTGACATTATATGGTCTTTTCGGGTGTTTTTGGTCGTTTTGTGGGTTAAATAAGGTAAAAGATATGTGTAAATAGACACATATCAGCATGAATGAACAAAAAAAAAAACAAGACTAATCTATTACAACACAATGTTCAAACAAGAGAAGATACTAAGAAATGAAGATTCAAGAAGCAAATAAGTGTCTAAAAGAATAGTCACCCTTTAGGGGATTTGTTAACATTACAAAAATTTATATTAAAGTAATGGCTATTCTATATGTTAGGAACCTTTTAATTTGTTATAGATGTTGTAATAGTTTAGTAAAACGGGCTATGGACTTGGACTAATCTAATATGTTATTAGTTAAATATGCAAGCCATGTAAAAGAATAAGCCCCAAGTCCAATCCAAAGAGAAAAGCCCATAAGCCCATTAGGCCTATGAGACTAAGTATAAATCTCTCAAATGCTTTCATTTGAGAGGTGATGTGTGTGTTTTGTTTAGAGTGAGAAATAATTACACATAGTTCATTTCACCTCTTTTTCTCTCCTTCTCTTATCCCTCACGTCTTACCTCATCTCTCTAGTTCTTGTGTGTGATTTGATCATTAGTTGTGACCTACACCTAGTTACGATGATATGAAGCCAAATACACAAGATTGTACATGTAGCAACGGCTCATTTAATTTATCTTAAAAGTTTAAATAAGATATCCAAAAAAAAAATTGCTTTATTTAACTTTATCAATAGTCATTACTATTATTAAACATGCATGATATGTACAACAAGATATCGATCAATAATATAAACCTCAACATATTGTCAGTTATACAAAGTAAAATATTTCCTTCGTCCAACAAAAACTTGTACAAAATATTATTTCATATTAATACACAACAAATTCTTTTATATAAAACTCGTGGATGCACGAATGTTATAACTAGCATTTGGATATATCTATTTAAAATTTTATTTAAGTTAAAGCAAAAAAGAAATTGAAAAATATAATAATTTTTTAGTTTTTAAACTTTATATAAGCAGGCAAACCCGATATTAACAGTTAACACAAATACCCCCCTTTAGTCATCGTATTCTACCAAAAAGTATAGCAAAGGAGTTGTATTCTACATATCGAATGAGGACACATTTTAGCAAATTAACTAAAAATAGAAGATACAACTGCTCGCTGGTGATGGTGTTGGTCGAGCTCATGTAAACCCCAAACTTACACGCGCAACACACGTATGTATCGCAGCATCTACTTATATATTTAGTTGTCATTCACATTCGTTCATTGATTTTGTTTCTACTAGTTGTTTGTTGTTTACTTGTTTACTCCTTTCTGTAACTATATACTAGGTATAATAAGAAACGATGTTTGACAAACATTTTTGAAAAATAGTGTTTTGCAACGAGGGTTTAGCTTTTGAATTTTGTTTAAATGCTCCTATTTGATGCGCAACTAAATTAAAAGATGTGTTTACCTTTTACGTCATTTTACGTTTTATCATTAAACTTGCAAATACGTTATATGCAATATAAGTACTATATCCCAAAATTTAGTTTTGCTGATAATGAACTTGTGGATGACATTCTCTTCACAATTATTGTCGAGATAGCTTTTTCGCCAATTATTGTATAAAAACTTTGACTAGCTAGCATATTCTAAATGAAACGCTTGGTCAATATGATAAGGAATTTGTGGAAGCCATTCATTGCACAAGTTGCATGTCGATCACAAACTGCCAACATGCAAAAACTAAGGATAAAAAGCCGATGCTTATTCTTATAATTTTAAGTAAATTTCCAAGTATGAAGTCACCACAAGCAATAATTTACTTATCAACTTCCTCTCTTATTTCTTTTCTCTTTTACGGTCTCGTGGTAACATGTCTTACTTCCGCCATCGTCTCTGCTTCCTATGGCTGTAATGAGACTGATTATCACGCGTTGTTGTCATTTAAGTTGACGATCACCCATGATCCACACAAAGTTCTAACTTCGTGGAACCATTCCTTTCATTTCTGTGACTGGAGTGGTATTTTATGTGGAAAGCGGCACAAACGAGTGACTGCTTTAATACTAGAATCACAAGGCTTAGAAGGCTCGTTGTCTCCTCATGTAGGAAACCTCAGTTTCCTCCGTACGCTTTCTATCAGGAACAACAGCTTTCAAGGAACCATTCCTCATGAACTTGGTCGTCTATCTAGGCTACGTCATCTTTATCTTAACAGAAACAAATTCAGTGGAGTCATTCCAACAAACGTGTCTGGTTGTTCTAACCTCGAAGTGCTTTCGCTGGCTCGAAATAAGCTAGTTGGAAGCATACCCAAGGAGATGAGTTTACTCTCGAAACTTACTAGTCTTGAAATTAGCAAAAATAAGTTAACAGGTGGAATCCCATCTTTCTTGGGGAATATCACATCAATGGAAGTGTTCTCTTCTGTCGAGAACCCATTGGGTGGGAGAATTCCAGATACCTTGGGTCATTGGAAAAGCTTGACGGTATTTTACTCCGGTGGCTGCAACTTATATGGAAGCATCCCTCATTCCATTTTCAACCTCTCACTCCTAGTTAATTTTTCCTTAGCTGAAAATCACCTCACTGGTAGTCTTCCTTCAGAAATTGGTAATCAGCTCCTGAATCTTGAGCTCCTTCAGTTAAGGAATAACGAACTGTCCGGAGTTCTTCCACCTTCTATTTCTAATTGTTCTAAATTACGATATCTTGAAATAGCTAACAACAATTTTAGTGGGAAGTTGACAATCGATTTTTCAAAACTAAGAGATATTTCTATAATTAGATTACAGTATAACAACTTCCATGGACGTGGAGAAGCTGATGACATGAGGTTTATTGATTCTTTGAAAAACTGCACCAGATTAGTAGATTTGGCACTTCAAAATTGCAACCTTACAGGAGTGCTTCCTGTATCAATAGGTAATCTTTCTAATCAACTCAGCTCTCTATATTTAGATGACAATCAATTATTTGGAAGCCTCCCTTCAAGTATAGGTAGTCTAGTTGGCTTGACAATATTACGTTTAGGAGCTAATCGATTCAAAGGAAAAATCCCCACTACCGTTGGTAAACTACAAAAGCTACAACATCTTAGTCTACATAGCAATCACTTTTCAGGGCGTATCCCTGATGCCATCGGGAACTTATCATTGTTAAATGTAGTTTATTTATATTCCAACAAATTAGAAGGCCATATTCCATCAAGCCTTGGGAATTGTAAAAACCTTAACGGGTTACACCTTAGATACAATAGACTCAGTGGAAAAATACCCAAACAACTTCTTCAACTTCCATCACTAACTTACTTTTTAGATATTTCTCATAACAGCCTGTCTGGTTCCATTTCATCCGAGATCAAAGACCTCAAGACATTGAGCTATCTCGATTTATCTCATAATAATTTATCAGGCACCATTACTAGTAGCCTAGGTGAGTGCATTAGCCTCACAGAGTTGTACCTAGAAGGCAACATATTTGAAGGCATAATACCATCTTCATTAAGTTCCTTGAGAGGATTGGAGGCACTCGATATTTCTCAAAATAATTTAACAGGCAAAATACCCCAATTCTTAGACAAATGGAATTCCTTAGTATTTTTGAACCTATCCTTTAATGATTTTGAAGGTGAAGTACCAGTTGTAGGAGTGTTTGCCAATGCAAGTTTATTTTCGGTTTTGGGGAACAATAGGCTTTGTGGTGGCGTGGTTACACTTGAGTTACCCAAATGCAAGGAAAATGGTAGACATAAAATAAGGTTTCCTTTCTTCATATTAGTCATTGTGATTGCACCGACGTTGCTCATCGTATTATGTTGTGTATATCTTTTGTGGAAGAAAAAACGCAACAGTCAACAATCTCAATCTTCAGAGAATGAACGGTTCTTAAAAGTTTCGTACAATCAACTTCTCAAGGCTACTGATGGTTTCTCCACAGCAAATTTGATTGGCGAGGGTGGGTTTAGCTCTGTTTATAAAGGAATCCTCGATTCTAATGGTGATAAATTCGTTGCGGTCAAAGTTCTACATCTTCAAAATCGAGGAGCCCACAAAAGTTTTCTTGCAGAATGTGAAGCATGGAGGAATATTCGACACCGTAATCTGTTGAAGATTATAACTTCATGTTCAAGTGTTGATTTTCAACGCAATGATTTCAAAGCTTTGGTTTACGAGTTTATGCCCAATGGAAGTGTGCACGATTGGCTTCATTCAAGTGCAAATACATCAAAACTCAATCTTCTTCAAAGAATAAATATTCTCAGAGATGTTGCAACCGTACTTGACTATCTTCACATTCGCTGCCAAACAACGATTGTTCACGGTGACTTGAAGCCTAGTAACATTCTACTTGATGGTGATATGGTGGCTCATGTTGGAGACTTTGGTTTAGCTCGACTACTTGGTACAGACTTAAACCAAAACAGCTCAACCAGGGTTATAGGAACAATTGGTTATGCACCTCCAGGTAACTCTACTTTTTTCCAGGATGCTTATATTTACTTACAGGTCGTCGTTTGTAAATTAATTAATTGTTTTTAATTTGTAGAGTATGGTATCGGGAGCGAGATGACAAGTAGTGGGGACGTATACAGTTTTGGAATATTATTACTTGAGTTGATAACCGGGAAAAAGCCGACAGACGACATGTTTAATGAAGGTCTTAGCATTCATAAATTTGCTTCCATGGCATTACCGGATCATGTAATGGATGTTATTGATGGTGATGCAATTGTGTTGCAAAGTAAGGAAGCGAACGCAACGAAAGTGGAAGAATGTTTGGCTGCAACTATCAAGATTGGAGTATCATGCTCTGTGGATTCCCCACCACAACGGATGAAAATTGAAATTGTTGTCAGTGAGTTGCAGCATATTCTCGATGTGCTTCAAAATATATAAGGTACTCTGTTCTCTCTTTTTGTAGACTGTGATTTTACATAAGTTATTTGTCTATAAATCGTCACTAACATGGTTTTATTTGTGAACTCTTTCAGGTCAATCATCAAGCTTGTATGGTGAAGTTGATAGTAACTGCAACAAGGAGCGAACATGTTTATGTGTGGTTTAATTCTGTTGTTGCTTAAGTGTAAGAGACATAAGAGTACGTTTACTTTCCTGGTGACGTGTCATATGTGTCAAACATGTTTATGAATATGTGTGGCTTAATTTCCCTCAATCCAGGTTTTGGTGTTGAATTCTACTTAAGTTTTGAAGCAATAAAGGAACTCATATTAACATATATTTACATGTGAGTTGATATTAATAGTTTCTTAAATTTGTGACATTTACCAAATTTACTATTTTTTTGGTCAAAAGGTAAAATATATTAATAACCAAAACTTTGAACAAGTTACATTGTGTTTTACTAATAGCATGGACATACCCAAGCTAAGTAGAAAAATCAATACTACAGCAATTCGACCCAAAGACGCTTCACTCTTTCATGAAGGTTACCATTTTCATATAGCAATTTACGCATAGGCTTTTTTAGCAATTTCATGGTCACCCATAAAGGAAACGGTAAAAATTTCAAAACAAAAAAGGGCAACACTGTTCATTTAGTCTCTTGGGTTTGATGGTGTGGTGTAGGTGTGTAAAAGGCATAATGAACCTTGAGAAAGGGTAAACCCTGTGGCCTGTGGGTCACTGTGAGAAGGTTAACTAAGTATTGGCTGTTTTACACAGTGGCCAGAGGGGGAGATTGGGAATGAAGTTTGATGTTAGCAGTTGAGACGAACATTCCAATTCTTGCTTCTAAAAGTAGTAGTTGCTTCTGGTGGTGATTGCTAAATCATTTATCAGAGTATTGAAGCTACAGTGAATGACTAATACGATGCTAGTTGCCTGCGTTATCATATTAGCAAACACTTTGCTATAAAGGTTGCGGGGAAAACTACACAAAAACACTAGCATATACATACAAATCAAAACCATTCAAAACATGTATAGAAGGCACTACATCACTGAGTACATGTATAAGCATTTAACCAAGAACATCCACAAGTATACAACCAGAGCAACATTTCTACAATCTTCTAGGAAATGCAACACAACATATGACACTCTTAAGCCGTTTATTTTTGAATCTCCAGTTGCAGATTCTTGTAAGTATAGACAACACACAATGCTACAAGGTGAAATGCATCATTATCACACCTATACCCGCGATAGATCCTCACTAGACAGATTGTCGAAGGAAGCACTCGGTTGAGTTGCTGGTTGGTAATCAGTCATGAATTCATCCCATAAGCTAAACGAGTTCAGAACATCGCCAAAGTCACTGTCATCATTCATAGATATCATAGCCAATGGATCCTCACTAGAAAAGTCGATAAAGTCTTCAGGGAGATTAGATGTCTCCAACTCGAGGCTACTAGAAACTGACCAATTCTGACTCGTGAGATCAGCCTTGTTTTCACTAATGGCAGTCTCTTCCTTGTTTGCACATCCTTCAACTTCACAAGCTTTAACAGCTCGAATCATCTGATTATAAAGCAAAGTTAATGTTGTTATAACCCTTACACTTCCTCCGTCTGTTTTAACACTTTAACCGCTATTTTTTTAATCTATTTTGCAGATTAAACAAATCATTTACCCTTTTTTTTTGTTAGATTAAACAAATCACGTTTAAAAATTTTATCAATCAAGTCCCTTAAATATTTTTTGTAGTGGCGTAACCCATAAACATTGTTTGGTACTCACGAACAAATTGCAAAATAATATCAAAAATATCCATGGTTAAACTGCAAAAACTTGAAATTCTAGTGGTTTTACCATTATTAACCCTATAAAGTAAAACATGATTCTTTGATTCAATATTTCAATTAGTTAAGGTGAAAACATATCAAGATTAAAAAGTTTCAGCATAGTATACATACATAGTTCCGAGTCATTATATCCATGTACATCAGCATATAGTCACCTGTTTCCAGTTTATGCTTCTTGGTGAACGCCCCTGTAAAAAGATCAATGCTTTACAGGAAATAAACATTTAACGATTGACCAAGCATCGGTGTAAGAATGACAAACCTGTGCCCTCAAAGACATACATGCGGCTCTGGTTATTTGCCCAGTACCTGTACAAAAAACGCATACTAAGAAGATGCCTATAAAAGTCTAGAACTAAAGCCAATATAGTTGACTATGTAACATGACAGTTTTGCATATTATGTTTCTTGGTTTAAAAGATTTAGCATAGCCGAGTAACGGAGTAAGTTAGACCAACCTGAACTTTAATGACCATACATCCACACCGTCCATGTCAATCACAGGTAATATCATACTTTCGTCATCTAAGAGCCTGGGTAGATGAGTCTCTGTTGGTTGCTGGCATGAATGCATAGAACAAAAAAATTTATAGATCTATTCAACTTATTAATTACCAATTTAAGTAAAACCAACCTTTGGCAATACAATTCTGCCAACATTGTTGACGTCACTTTTCTGCAGCTTCTTGGGGAATAGAAACACCATCCTCTCCTGATCAGTGATCTGATATTAAGAAAAGAAAGCTATATGTGGTTAGGTTGAATAAAGTAAGATCGTGACGTGGGATAAACAGCCTTTATCGGTCATGCCTTCATGGTAGGAACAAAGAGACCGAGTAACGACAAATTATTCATTAAGCTTCTACAAGTGTCAATTTATTTACTAATTTAAACGAGTGACGACATGTGACCAAACTAACCGATTTGAGTCCTACCAATTCAGCCAATTAACGGTAACAGAAATTTTCTTTTCCTTTTTGAGCACTTCACCAATTAACGGTAACTGCCATATTTATGCATGTAAAAACATAGATCATAACGCAAGGATATTGGAGGAAAAGGATGAATAAATAGTTATCCAACAAGAACAAGTTACAAGTTATGGGGATGTTTGGATGTATGGTCTGAAAATGACTGTGATATTGAATAATCAAGATTTGATAGTTGCAATATAGTGATGGTAAAAGATTATGTTTGGATGTGTTTGCACAAGCATAATCTGAAGCAAAATCCGCTAAATCCAAACACCAAAAACTAATTCAACTATCACTTTTAACATTTAATCATTCCAAAACACAAATCCAGCATCCCCTTACAGAATCATCTAGCGTGTATACTGCATGGTAGACAAACTAATCATGCACAGATAAGAACCAACTGGGCTAGCTCAGTTGGCCACCAAGTGTAATCTTGGGGAGGTATCCTTGGAGAGGCCTCAGGTTCGAGTCTCACCATAGACCTTCAGGGGCCCAAAAAAATAGAAGCAGGAGTGGGGTGTATCCCCTAAGGAGAAAGGTTCGATGCTTGCATACTGCCCAATTGGATGTTACTGTGGGCTCGAATCACTAACTACTAACTCGCCGTTCAAAAAAAAAAATCATGCACAGATAAGACTCTTTATGCGCATTTAAATCATGACCGTTAGCAAACCGTAAATCCGCTAATACATATGCACACACACACACACATCCGACACTATATAACGTAGATTTGGTTTTTGTAGTTTAGAAACAATACAATACAGATCTTATCCCATTTATGTCAACCTCAAATCTAACCAAAAATGTTCTTTCTTGTCTTAACTAATACATGGTTCAGAGGATGTTTAAGATTGCTTATTACAACTGTGTATCTGGCTATCTGCTTATTGTTTGTTAAAACAATTTTTATCCAAACTGCTTATTCATCATTAGTAAAGTAACCCGTTTGAATAAACAACTGATAACAGCTTATTCAAAACATTTTCTGTACCAACAAAGCGCGCTAAAACCAACATCATCCACCATACACCTTTTTACATATCACAAATAAGCCACACTTATAAACATTATCATAAATAACATCTAACACAAATAAACCAATTATATAACAAAGCATATAAAATAAAACCATACATAAGGTGGCAAAGGAGGAGGAACAAAGCTAAAACCGCGATAAAACGTCGTTCGTTTCTTCCGCATTAACCCTTTCTCCTTCTTCACCACCATTTTCCTCCTTCGCCTCGCCTCGGCCGCAGCATCAACTTTCGACGTAAAATTCACCTGCATTTCGGTTCGGTCCATTTCTCTATATCTAAAACAATGTTTTTCTTTTTATATTTTTATTTTTTTACAAATGCTGCTATGAAAAAATGAATACCATCATTGTGAAAAATAAAAATAAAAGGTGGTTGTTGTATTAAATCTATTATTACTATTTTTAGAAAGTGACTGGTGTATGAATGAAACGGTGAGGTTTGTACATGATAATGATGATGCTTGCATTGTGTTTCTTAATCAAGATTTCTTAGTAATGGCATTAAGGTAATGACGTAAGAAATAAGTGGTTGGCCGGAAAAGTAATGTGTGTGGTGGTGTTGACGGTGGTTTTGTGTTTGGTTTCGCGGTTTGGATGCGCGACGTATGCCACGTAAGTTGTTGATGGGCCCCACTAAGAGAATTTGGAGATGACACGTCTATAAGCTTTTTGGTATATTACTTGGCACCGTTTGTTCTATTTTTTTTGGTTGAAAGTCAAACTCTATTTTGGGATTGTTAGTGACTAGTGGGATGTGAAAAATGTCAAAGGTAATCTAAATTTAGTAATAACACAAATTTGCGTAATAATTTGCGTAATAAATACTTGCCTACGATAATTTGTTATACTTAGGGGTGTTAAACACGGCCGATCCGACTCGAACCTGAATCTAATATAGTCTATTCTGGTCGGGTTCCACGGTCAATAATTTTAATCGAGTTATTCGGATAAACCCGAGTAACCCGAATACTAAATAGGGCCGGATGCTGGTTGAAAATGTTTAACCAAAAGCCTAGGTTTTGATATATTCTTTATGAAATTATATATGTAAACTAGTTATAATACCCGCGCACGCGCGGGTTTTTTTAATTTTTTTTTTTGAATCATATATTTTTATTTATTAAAAAACAAATAATTTAATCTTTGTTTTGTTTGATTTATGATGTTTAATTATAGTTTTTTATTATTAAAGATAATTATTTAAAAGTTTTATCCTATTGTTAATTGCTTCTTATCTATATTTTTTGTATTTATCTTCTACTTGTATTATAGATAAATATAAAATGTTACCTAATAAGAAAATAATCTTTTTTTTTTTAAATAATATTATTACTAAATAAGGTATGGTTTATTTTCTTTGAAATGGAAAAGTCCCCACTTGGGGTTTTGTTTTATTATATAAAAGATTTTATTGAACTAGGCAATTTTCTAAAAACATTGTACTCATATTCGGTTGACCCGAACCTGGATAAATCCGACCCGATTGGACTCGACCCGAACCCGACCTGACTAACACCCCTAATTATATTTTTGTGAATTATGACTCGAGATATTGATTTTTGATNAAGATAATTATTTAAAAGTTTTATCCTATTGTTAATTGCTTCTTATCTATATTTTTTGTATTTATCTTCTACTTGTATTATAGATAAATATAAAATGTTACCTAATAAGAAAATAATCTTTTTTTTTTTAAATAATATTATTACTAAATAAGGTATGGTTTAGTTTTTTTGAAATGGAAAAGTCCCCACTTGGGGTTTTGTTTTATTATATAAAAGATTTTATTGAACTAGGCAATTTTCTAAAAACATTGTACTCATATTCGGTTGACCCGAACCTGGATAAATCCGACCCGATTGGACTCGACCCGAACCCGACCTGACTAACACCCCTAATTATATTTTTGTGAATTATGACTCGAGATATTGATTTTTGATGCTTGTGATATAAAATGGAAATCTGCATTTATGTGACCAAAGATGCCACTTATTCATGACTTTACTCACATTTATTACATATTGCATAATTAATTTTTTTTTTACAAATGTTAAAATTGCCCTTATCTCACATAACATAGTATTGTCTTCTTAGATTTCGTAAAACACAAAAAAACAAAAAAGAAAGTAGTGACTTGGTTTGTAGACTTTGCAGAGATATCACTTTATACAGTCACCAATATTTATGTATTTTTAATTAAACTCACTTTGTTCTACGAAGATCTTCAAAGTTTGGATTACAAAATAAATCATACGAAGAAGATTAATAGATAGGAAGTAAAAGTTGATAAAGAATGATAAAATTTTGCAAATACATGAAAGGAGGAAGAAGGTAAAATTGTAGGTTGATGGATGGAGTATCGAGGATGATGAGGGAAGGAGGAAGGAAGGAATGAGGGTGAGAGGACGAAAGAAAATATTCGTAATACTTCATAATACAAGGACAGCTGGGAGGAAGGAGTTCAAAGGAGGTGGAAGGGGATTCATGAGAGGAATGAGAAGGTTTATCTATACTATAGGTAATTTTTCATTACGAATGTACTATGAATGCACTGCATATTGTACGATATATTGTGAAAAGATTTTTTTTTTTTTTTTTTTTTTTTTTTTTTTTTTTTTTTTTTTTTTTTTTTTTTTTTTTCAAAAACATAGCAAAATCGATACTAACCTAAAAAGCATTTAAAAAAATACGTTTATTGGTGTAATCTGTTTAATAAAACATTCTATAATTTTACATAGATATGAGAGTATAAGACATGATGGCGGTGTTATTTGTATGAAAGAATGTCAGGTTTCGTAATGCAATTTCGTCTGTTCGTTTATTTGAGTCTTAAATTCGATCATATGTCACAAAGTTAAGTAGCGCATCTCTAGTCACAAAAATGCAAATTTCCATATAATAAAGGAGGTAGAGAGTAGTGTGTCAAATTTGGTACAATATTCTGTAGATTATGATATGTTTGTGAATAGTTTAAGTGAATAAGCTAAATTGCTCAGTAATAAAGTATAAATTCTAGAGATAAAAAACAAACAAACACTGTAAAATGAAAAATGAAGGGGAGTGGGAGTGGGATGATGTATAACCTACAACAGGAAAGACGAATTGACATTTGACAATTGGTCGTGAGGATGGATAAGGGGCGTTGATGCTACAAAGATGAAACGAGTGTCGATATATGCATCAAAGGTCAGTAAGGTACATCATGGTTTGATTCCGTTTAGGTGTTTACAAATTGAACACAATATAAAAAGCTTAAAATGTGTTTATTAATTATCCATCGACCAATGCATAATTAATGCATTCTCTCATATGCTACGATTTTGTTAACATGTGTTCAGACATACAAATCCTTTATCTTTCCTTTTTGTTACTCATATATATGAAAGTAAAATTTCGTACCATATTAATAACAAAGAAAAAGTTCCTTCGGACAGTATGAAGCCTTGTCCTTCAGTCACGTACACAAAGAAAAAGCACACGTTAGCCTCGCATCGGGTTTTATTCCGAGACCAAGCTCTGATGTGAGAATAAATATATATGCCAAAAGGCGTAGTGATAATAAATGTGAAGTAAACACGCAACGAAGAGTTGGTTGTCATAAATGAGATGGGTTATTCGTACTACCCCAATCTCGGTACTTGTGGTGTTGGGGAGGAGCATCGCCGAGCTATGCCTAGTTTACGCATTAGGTGTCACTTGTCAGAACATGTGTGACACAATTCCGTGAAATCCGGGAAGGGCGGCGTAGTCCGGTTCTTGCATTGGTCCATTTGATAAAGGATGGTGCCTGGATAAAGGAAGTGTTTCTTCCTGTTCCTCCGGTCGTGCCTTTCAGCAATAAGTAGTACCTTCGGCAATATTTCGTGTTTGCCGTTCGGCATGGCCATTCGGCCATATACGCCAACATGTCCCCCCAATATCATATTAGTACCAATGGTGACGCGTGTTCGTGCTTGTTCCATCGTATGGTTTTTATCGTGCCAGTCAGCATCTGATACGATGCGACGTTTCACACTTCCAACTTTTCCTCTATAAATAGCTCTCTTTCTTTCATTTTTTACCACTGTTATTTTTCCCACACATTCTTATCCGAGAGACTTTTCACTAGTTTGTCTTTCGTCTTCAGGTATGCTAGTATTTCTTTCTGGAGCCTTGTTTTAAGTATCGGTTATTATACATCGTATCTTTTGTTAGGGCAGCTAACTATTTCTCAAACTAAAAAGGCATGGCATTTAACTCTAGAATCAAAACAATAAAAACCATATATGTATGCCGGATATCCTCCAACTTATCCTCACCATGTAATCACATACATTTAATGATTTTTTGCATATCATGATAACGAGTCATATTTGACAAAAAAGAAAACAACTAGAATGCTTAAAAAATGACTAACCGTGTGTCTAAATCTACATATTAGTAGTAATTTAGTTTATAAAGAAGTGAATAAGTTTTTTTTGAACGGCGGGTTAGTTGTTAGATGTTAGTTGTTGGCTCGAGTTAGTGTCGCATCCTCGGGCAGAGATACCAACCGCGAGCCTCTCCTTAGGGGATAACCCCACTCCTATTCCCGATTCGCCTGATATCATTAGAGCTTGTGGTTCCCAAGTGAGGACTTCCCGGTCGGTCACCCAAACCGGTACTACTCTCACTTGGGCTCGCTTAACTACTTAAGCCTTTACCACTACACCACAAGCCCCATAATATAAAGAAGCGAATAAGTATAGTTATGTTTCACAAAATACTGTCAGATAAGTTTAATCATGAAATTAAGCATGATTTGCATAAATAAAAGGGTTTATGTGACAAAATAGCAACTAATTCTTTCAAAGTCTCATTTTAATACGTGAACTATAAAAAATAATGAAATATCATTTAATACAACGAACTTTCATAATGTATTTTAATTTGCACATTTCTAGAAAAACCGACAAGAGTTACTACTTTTAACATGTAAACACATCAAAACATACATATTAAAATACTTTATAAAAGTTCGTTTCATTTACTGATACTTTTCCATAATTCACGTAGTAAGACGGAACTTTTAAAAAATATTGATTCTTTATGAACTGAACCCTAAACAAAAATCATTCATAAGGCCTGAGGCCCAAAAGTAACAACCAGGGCCAGATAATACATAAAACCCGTATCCAAACAACAACCCGAAATCAATTTAAAAACCCTAAAAAAATAAATTTACAACAAAGGGTTTGGAGGTTCACAGAGTAACAAGCCATGGCGGAACTCAACACCAATGACGAACCACATAACCTTCTCCCTCCCAAACGCAAACAACCCGCCGAAAACCTTGACCAAGCCGCCGCCGCCGTCAAAAAACTCCGTCCAGAAACCCCCGTGGAAGAAAAAGAAGAACAAAAACTCACCGAAGAAGAAAATGGCGGCAAAAATGACGGCTCAGACGAGGAAGAAGATGAAGAGGATTACGAAGAAGGTGATTCCGAGGATGAAGAGGTGGCAGATGACGTGGCAGTTGATAGGAAAGGTAAAGGGATAATGAAGGATGATAAAGGTAAAGGTAAGATGATTGAAGAATCTGATGATGATTCAGATGATGATAGTGATGATTCAGATGATAGTGGTGGTAATTTTAGTGGTGATAGTGAAGATGATGATCTTGAGGATGATCCATTGGCTGAAGTTGATTTGGACAATATTTTGCCGTCTAGGACGCGTGGTCGTACGGTTAATTCGGGGTTGCGTATTTCGGGTGATGATAAGGATAATGCTGCTGATGCTTGAGGTTTATGGAGGTTAGGGTGCTAATTAGTGCTTTTTTATTTAATATGTGGTGAAATTAGGGTGTTTGGGAACAATGTTGCTACTTTTGGATATGTGATAACGGTTTATGTGGTGTAAGGAGTTTTATGATTGTCTATGGTAATGAATGCGTATTTGTTGATTTGATATATATTATTACAATGCTTATGTAATTTGTGTAGGGAGTTTCTAATTTATGGAGGTAGGATATAGACAATCAGTGATATGATGTTGTTGGAGTTAATAAAACGGTTTCGGATCATTGGTTTAGGATTAGTGTAACTAAAGTTATTCTGGTTATTTAATTACGCAAGATCAATATACATGGTGAAATGAGGGGATTTTGGAACAAGGTTGCTACTTTTGGTAATGCGATTATGGTTTATGTGATGTAGGTTCTTAAGGATGGATTATGTATCTGAATGTGTTTTGGTATTTAGTTATTTAAATGAGGTGCTATTGATGATTATTTCTTGGTATGGTATATTACAATGCATATGCGATCTGTGTGATGAGTTGCTAATGTATATGCGTCGTTTTGGATAATTAGTTTAAGAGTGGTGTAAGTGTAACATTATGATCTGGAGTAATTACTTAGGGGTCGAGTTACATGTAAATTCTTAACTTATAGTACATGTGATTATCTCATTTACGACTTTAAAACTGCCATTGTATGTCAAATTTCAGAATGTAGTGCCGAACGCCTCCTTACTGTAATTTTGATATATTGGACTCATTAACTAGTTGTGGCTGGTTATATTTTGACAAGAATCATGCATAAGTAGTCTTATTTCATCTTTCAATAATCTTTCAGCAATCCTTTTTTTTGGTTATTTGATTGTAGTTTGTTAAAATCAACAACACCTTAGTGTCTGTGGAAATGTTCTTTTTTAAGGTTAAGTCTTGAGTTTGTTTTGCTTCAACTATCACTCTATTATCACCAACTGGTCAATTGTGTTGGTCTCTCTGGTCAGTAGTTAGATGTTTGGACCTGATATGCAGATGATCTATTGTTTGTTACTGTAGTACCTTTAAGGGTCTATAGCTAGTTTTTGAATTGCAAATGCTTCTTGGAGTGATGATTTCAATCGTTAATGTTACATGATTGGTATTGTAATATGAAATAACCTTTGTTGTGCTAAGTAGTTTTAACTAATCCATAATGTGATTGACAGGCGAAGGTTTAGTCGTCAGGCTACTGAAACTACATGTGGAAGAAGATTTTGGTTGCTGGTAGAACTGTTAGTTAAATTGCATTTGTAAGATTTTCTATGAAGGAATGCACATAACAGGAAAATTGAGAATTGTATGGACAAATATCAGTCTTGTTTCGAAGTACTCGTTTTATGATATTAGTAGACTCTCTTAAATTCTTAATCACTGTCAGCCAATGTGTGTCTTTTTGCTAATATAATATGGCCATCTTGTGACACATGTGGCTTTATACTTCTATGTTACAAAACATACATAACATTACATGCTGCGATTTGTGAGCCTCTGATAGTGTGTCATTATGACACTATGATTTGGGCTTTTTGGGCCTATGTGACCAGGAGATTATTGGACAGCCTATGAATTAAAATTGTACATAACTAGTTATAATGCCCGCGCACGCGCGAGTTTTTTTTTAAAATTTTTTGAATCATATATTTTTATTTATTAAAAAATAAATAATTTAATCTTTGTTTTGTTTGATTTATGATGTTTAATTATAGTTTTTTATTATTAAAGATAATTATTTAAAAAATTTAATCCTATTGTTAATTGCATCTTATCTATATTTTTTGTATTTATCTTCTACTTGTGTTATGGATAAATATAAAATATTATCTAATAAGAAAATAATCTTTTTTTCTAAATAATATTATTACTAAATAAGGTATGGTTTAGTTTTTTTGAAATGGAAAAGTCCCCACTTGGGGTTTTGTTTTATTATATAAAAAAGATTAGTGGCTTTCTATTCTTTTTCATTACATATCTTTAGGGAATGGTAAAGGGTGTGCAATGCTTATACTTGGGACATTTATGCGAGGGTTTGAGTCCGGATTATCATACAGTTTATGATATCAGTTTAAAATGTGTAGTTTATTTAATCAAAATGAAACAAGTAGGAAGTGAACCGAAACACTTGAACCTCTTTAATGAACTTGCAAAATAAATTATCTAAAATATGGTTTTTGTAAACTTAGGTCAATTCATAAATTTTTATAAAGTTAAGATAAAAGTAGAAAGGGAAGGGGGTCAACACAACCATTTTGGATTCCGATCTGCATAATCATCAACTGTTGTACTCATTCGGATGATGTGACGATGTGAAGTTCGACTGACTGTGTAGCATTCAACAATAAAAATAGGAAATTTGATACTTAACAAATAACAAATCTCTATAAACTTGAAAATCATGTACAATGTGCAATATGCATGTACCATGTAAAAAACCATATGAACAGTGTGTGTGTGAATTGTAATATCCAAACCCTGTACCACAACGGCAAAACAAGAGGAAACCAAAATAATCAAGCTTCTAACCTATAAAGATGTTAATCACATTTCATATGACCATCTAGCTATTGGGATATAACATGCAGCCCTTCACATTTATATTCTGATTCCTATATATGCATTTGCTTGCTTGCTTCCTCACAAATCAAATAACCACAACATACGAAACCAAAATTGACCAACCCTATGCTTTTCAAGAACAACATCTTTTCCGATGCTCCATATCCATTAACTATGTTCTTCAACATCAAATACGTAAACATCAGCAGCTGATATCAAAGTACTTTGGATCTTCAGGGAAATGGTATTCCACATTTAACTGTCACTCGCCGCAAATAAATATGTGTTAGTTCTTGTTTTACGCCTGCTGATCAACTACAACCTTCATAATTTAAGAATGAGAGTAAAATATACATAGTATGAATATGAACATACCTTCCCTTCATCATCATCTGAATGGCGTTGTGGAAACACCACTTTCAAATCACTGCATAAGAAAAACTTCCGCTCCCCTTCATTCTCTAAACTAGTTTTTTCAGGAGATAAGGAATCAGATACAAACTTCTGAACCATTGTTGAGCGTTTCCTATGAGGACATAAAAACCGAACATGGAGAGCATAGCGTAGAGCACCGACAGCTGCAGTGTTTCCATTCACCCGTGAACATACACTTTTATATTGATTGGAACTTCCATGATGCGAAGCATCCTTCCATCCGGGAGTCAAGTCACCATCCACATGGCAAGCACACCCATTGCACCCAGCAGGTCCATTTTCTTTCATGTTTTGACCGGAGGAACAACTTTCTGAACTTTGATTTTGAGCGGATGAGGCAAGAGTGACCTTTTGCCGTAGGAAAGTCTACATTAAGAAATCACAAGATAAATTTGTTATATTCCATTCTGGCATGTTTAGAAGGTTTAAAATCAGGCTGTTTTGATATACACTTGCCTTTGTGCCAGCTGGCATGTCACTCAAATCATAATTACAGAAGAAAGTATGAAGAGGTGTCTTCTCGGGATTGCTTACAACCTGTGCAAGAATTAGACAGGATACAAAAGTTTACAAAGGAAATAATCCATTGAAGATCAAACACAAAGTGTACGAGCATATGACAATTTATGTAAAGCCATAAAAGATGTTAGCGAAAGAACTGTAATATATACAGTACTAGCCATAAAAATTAATCCATGTCTTATTGAAAATATACCTAAGTAACTCAAAGTTTATAAAACAGTCCAGTTACCAGTTGTATCCGCCCTTTCATTGGAATACGCAAACGGCTCTTAGAACTTTGTGAATCGACATTGTGATAGCCAAGTGCTAGATTTTGGCTTCTCGATGAGGAACTCCCTGCAAGATCTACTGAAGCATGATACAGTAAGTAACTATCTCCATCAACACTTGTAACTGCAAACGGAAGTTTACGTGCTTTTGGTGAGAAGTTTCCCCCATTAACACTTAGTACAGCAAGAAAACCATCAATTTTCTGCACATAAATGTGCAGTGTATTAGACATAGTCGCAGACCTTAATTGCACACACAAACGGAACTTAATCTAAAAAAAACTTACACTAACCTTTTTACTGTCTCCTGATAAAAGGCGACCAGATAACAATGATTCTTCGAAAGAACCAACTAACGACCCCCTAACAGTGGGACCCCTTGTTTTTCCCCTTAACTTCCGTATACGGGAGTTACATCCCAAATCTTTGTTAAAAGGCCAGCTCTTTCCTGGGTAAATTTTAGGAGAACAGGACTCAATCTCATCAAGTAAACAACCGATTTCATCAACTGACTTGCTTGCTGACCCATAGTCAACTTTACTGGCTGAAAAATATCTACGACCAAGGGGAGACGATGAACGTGTCGAATTCTCCTTGTCTGTAGGTATTAGTATAGGTCTGGTCTGAAATTTTGGCTTACTAGATTCTCTAATATCCTTTAACCCAAGTGGAAAAAGTGAAGCAAAAACTTCATCTTTCACTAGAACAGGACCGTCTGTGAAAAGACTAGGGGAATAATCATTGATTCCCGTATTAGCTTTCTTATAATTCTTCACATTGTGATCATCAGTTTTAGGATGTCCATTAACGTGAAGATTGTTGCAGCCAATATCTATATGATCACCATCAAACGGTTTAGAAGAAAGTATATTGTTCAATGGTGATAACACTCTCTTCCTAGCCATAGACACACTAAATTCTTTTTCATCCACATTGATGTTAACGTTAGAAGCATTAACCCGCCCATCCAATGCATCTGATGTGACATTCTTTTTATCAGATTTTTCAAATCCCACAATCCTGGAAAACGAAGTCTTAAAACTATGTACAGATTTAGGCGTTGACAAATCAAACTTATTATTTGAACCGACTCTTAACCCATGAGCATCATTAGCAGACTCAGCAAATTCAATCGTGTTATCCGCTTTCATCTCAATCAGATTACAAACGCCAGCATCAACTAAAGGCAAACTATGGTCCAAGGTGGTCGACGTCTCTAAAACCTCACAACTTCCTATGAACGAATCTTGTGGCAATCCCATTATATCACCCCAAACAACGTTTATGTTAACAATGTACTTAGTTTTTAATCAAACTAGTCAACTTAATAAACTATCCTACGAACATCAACTAAACGCAGAACCTAATCAACGAATCCCCAAACACCAGACATTAAAAATCGTGAACTCAATCTATTAAGCTGAATCAATGTCCATGCCTGCAAAAAAAATAAGCAAAAATTTTAAATCATAATATTAGATTACAGAATCAAAGTACAGTAACAATGTAGCAGCAATGGAAATCAACTCGATAAAAGCCGAAAAAGTAGAGGCCAGATATTCATACAGAGAGATACAGTAAATAGATTACAGAAAACGCAATTCAAAAAATAGATCAGATTCAAGCTTGAATCAAACATCCGATGATAAAAATTTTAAAAACATAATAAATGAAGGATCGGAGGTTATGTAAAAGTGACGTCAGTGGCGATGAATTCAAAGTTGGATGATAATGTGTAGAATAAAAAGTAACAGTCAAAGGATGATAATGTGAATAAGAAAAGTAAAAAAAAAAAAAAAAGATGAATTAAACAGTAGTATATTTTTAAAGTTTAATATTTATACATTTGTTGTTGATTCTTCATCATCGAGTATTGTAACCCTGTTTTTATAAACTTTTTATTTTTTATATATAATATATGATATATATGTATGGTATATGATAGTCCTCCGCCACCGGTTGAGGCTGAATTTTGGGGTTTTGGAGGAGGAGTAAAAGAGTACTAGCACAGGAAAATGAATGAAAGAAAAAAAAGGGTAATGTGGAAAATATGGTGGGTAAAGAGTGTTTTATACGTGAAGGATGTCAGGGGTGTCGATGTAATTTTAGTGATTTTGCAGGGGTTAATAGTGGAGGATTTGGAAAGATGTTGATGATGATGATTCCAGTTTCCATGCGGTCCGGATACTGGTACACAGACACACGTCTATCGTTTCTCTTTTTCTTTTTCTTTTTCCTTCTTTCTTTTAATTTAATCCTTGGGTAAATGTTTTTTCATACTCTTTATTTTCAAATTATTATTTATCTCGTAGTCGAAATAAAGACCAGATGTGAGCGTATTGTGAGATATATTTGTGTAGTTATTTTGATGGTCGCTATATGGTCGTTGGTTTAATGAAAGAAGTGAAAATATTGACGGTGAAATGTATTATCTATTCTACATATAAAAAGAAAATATATTTGCTTAAACTTAAAAAATTAAAAAATAAGTAATTTTGCTAGCCTAAAATACTACTACTTATAAAAGACAATGTAATCTATTAAATATTTAAATAATTAATTAAAATTAAACTACTATCTTTCTTTACTTTCACTTACTCTACATATATTATATCTACATAGGAAATTTGCACCCATAAATTAACACTACTATACAGTGTCGCAGTTATGCGCAAATGATCCTCTAGTTAAATACAAAAGCTAATATTAGCTAAGTATATTAATTAAATTACTACTGTAGTATATTGCATATAACAAGTTAAAACACATGCTAAATTAAATCGAAAGAAAAGGCGTACCAAAATTAGTACAGTTTGGTGCACGAATTTCTGGCAGCGACACGAGGGTGACAGCTAAGGATCAAGACCCACTCTTTGTGATTTCCTTTATAATAACTCTATTATGACGACATTGGCACGTCTACTTCAAAAACATATCAGCATTTCTTTAACAAGTTATTTTTACATTTTAAATATCTTTCAAAGAAAAGTGTAGAAGCATAAAAGGTAATGCCAAACTTCCGGAAGGGGGCTCCATGTGTAAAAAGAAAAGAAATAGTAAAATAGTTGAACATACAGTAGATGTGAATGTCAAGTAAATATCGAATTTTGATTAAAACTATGAGATTATACAAATATTTTAATTGGCGTCGAATATTATAAGTATCACCAAAGTTGATCATCATCAAATGACCTAGTGGTAACGCACTTGATCTCCTCAGATCGCCAAGAAAAACCTCATTCGCTCATTCGTTTATTCGTTTGTCCATTTTGTTTCATCACAACAATGTTTGTCCTCAAAGAGTCCGGCAATGTTCAACACTTCACAGATTTTGTGATTCGGTTGGTCATTATAAGTTAAAAGATTGGCTATTTTTTTATACTTTAAACAGATGAAAGATTTGACAAGAGACAAGGACACATGCTATAGATTACATTGTATTCATCACCACAACATACAAGAAGCTTTGTTGGCATAACAAATGGCCTAAAATGGCCTGGCAGCGTCTTCCATCATCTTCTTTACTCTCATAAGTTTTTCTAACTCCGTCAGCAGCTACAACAACACGACAAATATAATGTTAGGCATATTTCTTATATTTTTTTGTAGTAATTTTGTAAATGAACAGTATATGGTTTTCACCTCCAAACCCATGTCTTCAGTGCTAACCGCATCGAAATCATCATAACCCAACAAACCTGCAACTTCTGCTTACACAAACAAACCTTTTACTACCCGTAGACTCACTTACTACTAATAATGTGCTCAAAGAATTAAAAATAAGAAGTTTTGCTGGGACATACTCTCGAGTGAAATGGTTGCATCTGCCATTGCATATCCTTCTTGCAATTCTTTGTTTAGCGTAGCTAGCTGGCTTACCACCTAAATATCATTCATATGCAAGTTAAATTAGTTGCTTACTTGCTTATATACTGTTCAAGGTATTTATTTTGTCATTTTAATATAATCTAAATATACAAGGAGGTCATGTAAGTTTTTGCTTAAAGTCCTAAACATGCCACCCAACTATATACAGTCAAAGAAGGCAGCTCAACTTTCAAAAAAGTGTCACTTATACTAAATCTTGCACAAATAAAAGTATTAGGTAGTCGAACATTAAAGGGCAATTGTCAAAAAAAAATCTATAAAATCTTATTTTGTGAGTGGTTAGGGTCTTAGGGACTTAGGTCCTCAAACATTGTTACTGAACCAATGATGTCCCTATTGTATATTTGTTCTACTTAAAACTCGCGGGACTAAATCCATTTTC
Source organism: Artemisia annua (assembly GCA_014162995.1). NCBI lineage: Eukaryota > Viridiplantae > Streptophyta > Magnoliopsida > Asterales > Asteraceae > Artemisia > Artemisia annua. The sequence goes on along the minus strand of LBNU01005197.1, from coordinate 20,162 downwards.
AAACTTTGAGAACCAAATCAACCACGGATGTACTATAAGGACTTAACCACTTCGAGTAAAGTATATTGGGTTTTCTCACGATACACCAACGTAGAATAACAAACCTTAAGAGTTTAAAACAAAAAATAAAAGTTTGAAGTAGAAAACAAAGGAGGTATGGTGACTTGAAAAAGAGAAGGAGGTGGCCATGTCGTAGCCTCGTAGGGAGGAGGGAAAAAGACATCACACGGAGAGGGGGTTTGCTACTTTTGACTTCTGATGTATAAGTTGTTTGGTAGTTGTGTTGATATTAATATGAGAATGTATATCTTTTAACTATGCAAAAGTGCGCCTGATATCTGTGTTACTTTTCATTTAAGAATTTTTAAATTTTACATTAAGTTACGGGTATAAAGGTCATCAACTCATTTGATACAAACCTTTAAATTTAATGGCAACTATTTGAAAGTTCGGTGACATCCTTTGACGTTTTTATAACTGGGTGACCCTTTTGAAACCTTTGTCACATTCTGTGATGTCCTTATGTATTAAACATTTTATATCAAACACCTCTAGTAAAATTTGGGGCATACCTCGGAGTGAGATGCGGATGGTAAAATCTCTGTTCCAAATAGTCGAAGCCCATCTTCTACTATTTCCTTGGCTACCATATCCAAAGGAACGTCTACATGTACCGAGATACCATGTCTCAAATATGACCTGTAACATCCAATGCCTTCAGTACATCAAATCAAGCAGGGCATGTACAATTTGGGACGACCTTAACTTTTAGCAGTGGGAGATATAAATGAAAGCCAAAACACATACAGGTTGGTTGCACTCTGAACAGCACCATCTCCAGCAGAAACAACCATGCGACCCATTGATGATAATTGGTTCAATACTTCAGTCTGTAAGTAGTATGCAAGAAACAAATGGTTATAAATATCATTGAAATATGCCAATATAAGGAGTACTTGAACTCTTGAAGTAGACAAGTAGTGCTAGCAATATCAGCGGGTTTATTAGTTGAATGGTTTGATTTGAATTATGTTTTATTTTATCCCAAATTATCCCAAACTGGAGATATCAGAAGATTCAGCTAATGGGAAATCGGTCAACTGAATTGAAAGTCACCCAAAGTTATGTTTAATGAATAGAACCTTTCATGTCATTTAATGCTAGAAAACATTTTCATGTTTGAAAAGATATATACAATATGTAATCATATTTGGCACACTAATCATCTACCAAAAAAGTGAAAATATTTGGACAAAAGCATTTTAGGTCAATCTGACTAACCCGTTTGGGGCCATACAGAAATTACCCATTTCCACCTGCACTCAACCCACACATTTGGTCACCTCTAGCTTAAATGATAGGTAGGAACTACCTCTGATTCACGGAATGCAGATTTATCCATATCTAGAAGTTGTTTTGCAGCAGCTTCACCACCAGCAGCTTCGATAACCAGACTATCACTGCATACAAGCTACCATGTCTTTAAAAATTCCCTCTTTTTTCAGAAACAAATCAGAGTGAGAACAAGGTACCTGTCAAAATAGTAATAACGGAGTACATCTGCCAGAAGCTTCCCCAATTTTGTTTTCATTGTGCTGTTTATCCCTGTTATATAATCAAGAACAATAAGATGTTTTCCAGTACACACAAAGATTTCCGCTAAAGGGTAAGAGAAACTATAACTTACCAACAAGATATATGGAAGTTCCTTTCAATCCGGGGACTATTTCCATTGCCTTCTTCTGAAAACAGAATCTGAATGAAGTTAATTGTTTCCATCATTTTCCATTATCATAATCGTACGATGTGAACTTTTATCATGCATCACGAAGATAATATCAAATAATCATTGGGAGGTTGAAAATTACCTTGACATCTAACATGGGATCAATCTCAAGAGTCTGAACTGCAGAACCTTCAATACAACAATATAAAGCATGGATGATGTTAACAATCATATAAAGCTCTTATGTAGAATCATTTAGGGAGTCAATCTTAGAGCATACTCCTACAACACCATAAAATTCAATTCAACCTCACAAAGGTACAATTCCTCGGATTACCAAGGTTTCACTTTTAAGCCATTCACTTCATCCGAATTTGGAAAAAACACACAACAAAGTCACCTAACTATACAAAAAGCAGGATGTGGAGAAGTAAATAACCACAAGAACACAACGATTTACATAATTGCTGATTAGCAGCTTTCCATACAATCAACCTAAATCCACTTCTTTCTCACTGTCTGTTTGCCTATCCCTAAATTTTACCTTCCATTTGGGTCGCCAATATTTAAAAAGTCACACTTAGCGGGTGGTTGGGATTGCTTATTTTATCTGCATAGTTTTTAGCAAAAGCATTTTTATGTTATTCAAACTGCTTATTTTGAGGCAAAATGACAAGATTGTGATATACGGATACGCATGTAGGGAGCTGATTATTTGAGAGTGTTGTACCACAATATTTAACCCAAGACCTTTTATATATGACTTTAATTGAAAATTTTCAACAAATTTATCATTTTTTTTTTTTTTTTTTTTTTTTCACAAAATAAGCAAATCCAAACATTAATTTTCAGAAGCGCTTAATTTTCAGGAGCTTATAAGTACTAATTATGAGCACAAGTGCACAAGCATAAGCAGAAAGAAAAAAAAAATTAAGCAAATCCCAAACATATCCTAAGTAACAGTGTGCATAATATAATAACTAGCTAGAATTCAAGTAAACATATACTACAAGAGCACCAAACAAAGTATTACAGTACTTAATTCAGAGTAACTTGCAGGAATTTTTAAAATTAAAACAGTTGGTGTGCAAAGACTAGTACTAGTACTAGTAGTATTAAAGGAGTGAGGTACCTGAGACACCATCTTCGAGAAGTGAGCAGGAGGTTGTGAATAGTTTGCGACGGTTGTTGAGTGACAGATGAGTGGAGTATGTGTTGTTGTTGTTGATAGATAGTGATGAACAACTAGTACTTTTGTTAATGGGGGGGATTGAACAAGATTTATGGATAATAAAATGGTCGCAGCAAAAGGCAGGTGCTTGAATTATCGCCATTCTCCCACTTCTCCTCAAGGATTGGATTTCCTCCGATCCTTTTTTTTTATCCTTTTCTTTTTACAGGTTTATCTATTTTTCAACATTTTTTTTTTTTTTTTTTTTTTTTTGAAAAACATTTTTTTTCAAGAATAATAATTATTAAAATAAACTACTTTCTTCAGTAAATTACAATGATATTTTTGCGGTATATAAGAGGTGACTAAACACGAATTTTAAGTGCTACCCAATGTTCAATTTTTGTATGATGACGCAATTCTTCTTCTTATTTACCTTTCATAGTGAGTAAATTTATAACATCGTCAAGTTTTTGAGTTTCGTACCAAAATGACATTTCACTTTTTAAGGGTACACTCTTTTGGTTTCGCACTTCTCAACATAACTTGTCAAATTTGAATTCAACACGAGAAGATATGTCAATAATATATTATGTCTAGCACTTGTCCCCCGAGTTAGTAATTGTTTTCTTTAAATAAGCATATCCATACGTTTCGAATCCATAGATCAAAATGCAAGAGATGACACTGAAATCATACATGCATATTCAACAGGAAAACAATTTCAAAACCAAGGCCTTATAGGCATCACCCATCAAGACATGTTTGACCACCTCATATTCGTTTCGTTACCATCCATCAATTGTAGCATACACGTGAATCCGTCACTTGTAATAGTCAAATACGACTCAAGTGTCCCATTGTAGTTCCATAATCATAGAATAACATATTTCGCATCCCAAGTATAACAACTAAAACAAAATGCTAAATTTGGACCAACAAGAAAACCCAAAATTCTCTAAAGATGTCTATTAACCAAGACAACAGCAAAACTTTTCATTATATATACAGGTACATCCCTCGAAACCCAAGATAATGAAGAAACCGTATACAGTTACCATCGAACCGACGAAAAATAAATATATGTTCAAGTTCAACACAAATCAGCTCCCCCTGCAAAGATCCATTCAATTAAAACATTTATATGTGCAATGCTTCTTTCGATTATCAGCCAAAAAAAATAATAAAAATAATAAAAATAAAATAAAATTGCCACTGTGTCCGTATTTACATAATATCAATGGATAAATGACAATTACATTTTAGAAACAAGTTTTTAATGTTTAGGTATTCTACTTTCAGTGAAAAAATTAGCTTAACCAGCTGATTAACTAAAGGAGCTAGTCACCCAATATTTGATAGATATTCAAATCCATTCTCACATCACATATTTCTCAAATAAATATTTGGTCATTTGATAATAGATTTTTTCAATTTAGTAGTGCCCAAAATTTAAAATCAAACATCTGATTATATGATTATGACAGCTCCAAATAACGAAAGCACATCCAAATGCTAGCTTTTATATTTGTTTGAAGTTGAAATAATCAGAAATCGACATAATCACTTTTCAAAAGACCCCTCCTAGTAAGCAGTAACATATTGCTATTGTTATACCTTTAGGTGCGGCTTGTAGTCTTCATGCTCGAAAGCAAAATGGGTGTGAGTGGAGGGGAAGACACTTCTTCAACCCTGCCACCTCTCCCACTCGGGTTGTTGCTAGAGTGGAGTGAGAAACTTCTGGAAACAGCTAAAGGAGGCGGCGGTAGAGGAGACGCGGTCGAACTTTTATTCGACACTGATATCTCTGGATTTTTGAAAGACAAAGAGCTTAAATAACCACCAGTCCCATTAGCAGAAGAAACCAAAACAGCCGGTTTCGGAGGAGGCCTAGGAAGCTCATGAAGCTCACTTATTTTGGGCGAAGATAAAGGCGGAGGTGAAACACTACGAGTTGCATTTGAACGTATCTGAGGAAGCTCGGTGGATGAAATTGGCCCACTAGTGGATGCAATTTTACCAGAAAACGTTTTAGTCGGTTGTAGTGGACCAGAGTAAGCTTGTCTTTTCGCTAGTTTACTATCAAATCCACTATGACCCTCTCGTGGAGTGGGTAACTGGGTTGAAGAATCCATCGAATTACCGTCTTTTGTTGTGGATCGGGCCTTTGAGGTAGAAGCGTCATTACCAAAATCTCTTTCATTTTTGCTGAATGGATTATTTGGAGTTGGTGAAACAGATGTAGGTGTCTTTGAAATTGGACTTTTGGTATCAATAGGAGAAGGTAGCACATAAGAGTAATACTTCCGTTGGGGTTGTGTTTCCTTTGGTTTTTCAGATGAGTCTACTTTATCTGGGAATAATGGGGCGGAATAACTGCTCACTCGACTTTGCGATTTTTGCCTGCTAAAAAACTGCTCCCCTTGATGTTTATAATGATTTATTATCTGCAGAACACGTGTATATAAAAATGTATGTCAAAAACTAAAAATGAATGTTCATTGTATACCTCTCGGTCCTCTAATGTTGGAACTTGAAGATGCGGTACATCTGGACGGTCTACCTGCAATATAACACTCGTTAAAATTATAATATAGATCATTGGCACATTAGGACTGATGATCTTTGCTGATTTATGCTAAGGTTACCTCCATTAAGTATGATGACGTGGGAACATCATCAACACCTTGCTTCTTAGATCTATAGTCGAAACTCAATTCCCCATCATCTAGCCTCTCGTAGCTGTTTGTAGCTTCACTCTCACCAACATTTCCACTGTCAAGTGCACTGAGTTGGTAATCAATCCGATGTTTCTCTGCAACGAGGCGTATGACAGGGTCAATTGCTTCGAGAGCCTTAAATCCCTTGCGAAAGAAATCCATCTGCCCCAAGGAGTTGATTGAAAAACCAGAATAAAAGTCATACATTCATAAAAAGAACTAAAGAAGATAATGAGATATAGACTGATCACAGTCAGAGGTGAAATGAAAACAGAGCAAATGGGTCTAACTTGTCAAAATTCACCCAAACTGTATTCTTTATGCAAAAGACCTCCACTTAGCTTTATCTAAAAAAACTTTTTACCAAACAAAAACCAGATCTAAAAAAACTAGATTATTACTTATATAACATAACTTTCGTATCATATTTCGACATTTGAGACACTAACTAATTCTATCAATTTAAAAATAGTGGACAAGAAGTATTCCGGGTGAACCCGACCCGACCCATTCTAACCAATAATAAGATTACCCGTTTTGATTCTAGCCCATTTGACCCATCATTTTGTCACCTCTGATAATAATGTAAATGGCACCTGTGCAGCGTGATGACGAGTAGCCTGTGTCAAAAGACTACGAAATTGTCCCTCCTTGAGTGATTTTACCCGAAATACACATATTCTAGCTGCTTCATTATACTCGTCTTGAGCTTCTTGTAGCTTTTGTCCAGCTGAAGTTTCACCTTTTCCACTTCTCAACTTTCCTTTCTCTTTGTGTTGTGACATCATGTACTCGTAAGCCTCTCTAAAATTTATGTGTCAATAATGGTTTACTTCAACAAAAATGTTATATGGAGCAAAAAATAAAATGTATACCTTTTTTCATCACATTGAAGTTTCATCTCCTGCATCGGTAATATAAAGATAATATAATTAGTAACTGTATTGAGAAGAAAAAAAAAACGTATGGATAAAAATAGTTAATATAAGAATCCAGAAAGACAAACCTCAACTTTCCGCAGCTCGGAGAGCAGAGACTCTGATGGATTTGTAATAGTCACAATCATGTAAGAACGCTAAAATATAAAGAGGAATAAGTCACTGCTATCAAGAGAGGCTAACATAGACATAACACCATCAACATACTTACATAAACATCGGCAATTTTTCGGAGTTCTGATTGTATATTTCCTAAAGTTGATAACACTCTTCCTGCAGAGACAAAGAATTGAACATTAAACATCTGGTCATGAGTAACTAGGCTATGCATCACGATATAAACAACCAAAGAGTTCTTATTACCACTTTCACCATCGGCATCAACAGTAGTTTTGTCAGTCAAACAGGTCCCCATTTCATGTAGTGACTCCGAAAATTCTGAAATAAAACACGTACGAGAATTCTTTATTTTGTAGATGAAAAGAATACAAGCATTGATAGTCATTTACTCATTATGAAAGTTTAATGATATGACCTGCATTATGATATAGGCTAATCTATCTTATTATTCTCATTATCAAGCTGGTCCATATCATATTCAAAACAGGATGATTAGACAATGTGGTACACGCAATTGTAAGAATGAAATAATTAGTCATCTAACAAGGATCAATGATACTGCAGGATGCCTAAGTTCAGCAAACATACATAAATCATAATTTCATGAATGCAAATTATATGGTGGTGTAAATTAAGTTGCGAAGTATTTGCAAAAGGAGCCTAAGACATTCTGTCTTGGTAATTTAATGAGGGGCAGTAGTGTCGATACTCAGCTGATATTATCGAAACCATCAGCATTGCAAAAGAGCCAAGATCCAAAATCTTATTTCCCCTGCATCTCTTTTTGGCTATTCTAACAGACCCGGATGCAAGAATTGACATGTTGCATCTAATCAATAACTTGTATTAGCTTATTCAGTATTCAATACTGAGTAAGATATGAGGATAAGTTTTACACGTCATTATATCATGCTTTGGACCTTAAGTTGGCATCAGTTAAACAAATCAGCAATTTTAAAACTAGTTGCAGCAGCAAAAATTCTGTGTCGTACAGGGCTACAGGCATTGTGATATGTATAGGGGATATCGAAAGAAACTAACCGAAGTTTCAGACACATACGAATGTAATTTATTGCTACCTGCTTAGATTCATCAAGACACGTCAATATATCAAATCAATCTTTTCAACCACTAGCTATAAGCAAATAAACCCAAATTAATCGAGGGACAAGTAATGAGTCCTAAATTGCATTCCATTGTATCATGACTAAACACAGTGTACCGTTAACATGGGTGAACGACTTTCAAAATCTCCTAACTGATTATACTTACGAGTTTGAAACTTGAGTGCAATCAAATAATACAACATTTAGGTACCACGTACCGAATATACTATTGGTCATTGCAGCAGCAGCAGCTATTAGTCCATCATAGCAGTTCCTAAGGTCTTGCATATCCTGCAACAACAAAATCAATCAAAATGTCAAACACTAAACGCTATCATAACCCGTAAAATAGCTAGCACTCGATCAGTCTACTAGATACAAATAATCATCTTCATAAATTATAACGAAATCAAGGAACAAGTAATGGGTCCTCAAAACACATTCCACAGGTTATCGTCAACATAACCAACAGTCTTTCTACAATCTCCTAACCGTCTTTTACTTGTTCGAACAAAACATAGCATTTTCCAATGCAGGAAACAGAAAGACCTACGAAACGAACAAAACGCGCAACCACGAGCCGTAAAATCACAACAACTCTACTAGATACAAATCGCCTTAATAATCTAATAACCAAATAATCACTCCACAGCAATTCGAAACCCTAACTGACAATCAACTAATTTAGGCAACCAATTCGAGTGGGAATAACTAACAAAGGCATACCTTAGAAGCCTGAAGAAGCTCATCTAACTGATTAGAAGCCTGATTAGGATTAGTATTACTATGATGATCCTTCTTATGCATAGTTAATTTACGCCCAAATTTCTCGAGTGAAGACTTCATTTTCTATAATAAACAAACAAAGAAACAAACCCTAGGGTGATTTATATATAATTATAATTAGGGTGATTTATATATATATATAGTAATTATGATTAGGGAGATTTAATTAATTAAATAATTAATTGGGGGAAATGGATGGAAATGCAATTGGTGTGTGTCAGTGTCAATAAATTCGGACGTTAGGAAGGGAAGGGAAGGTGATGGAAATTTCCTTCTTATTATTAGACTTGGTACTACCGGCGTTCACATCTTTGACCAGACTATTTTTTGTATTTTTCTCTCTTTTCATTATCTCCTTTCCTTTATCTTTTACTCAAGTTTCTGTTCATAAAAAAATAAAAATAAATAAATAAATAAATAAATAAATGTATCATTTAGAAAGGAAAAAAATGACTCGAAAGGAAAGGTTATTTAGTTAATTTTAAAGTAAAAAGTTTTTTTTTTTTTTTTTTTAAAATAGACTAAAAGTGTATATTTCGTTCTTAAAAAAAAACTTGAGAACTAGGCATAAATAATTTTGGTTATATTTTCATAACTTTATCGATTGTAAGTTTTGTTAGTACAACGTAATAAACTCATACAAACACATAAATTATAAAATAAGCTTATAAAACGTGACTCAAAATCATTTCAGCTTATGAGACCAAAAATAAGTTACACAAACGCTCTTTAGATTGTGTTTGGCAATAGTATTTCAGATATTTATTTTTAGTCTTATGGGCCGTTTGATAATCATCAATATTTAATGCTAAATGATTTGAAATGATTTAAAGTTGAGTGATAGATACTGTTTGACAATTGTTGTGAATAAGTACTCTAAACCACATATAATTTGAATTATTAATTATATTTTGATAATAATCATGTATAACATTTTATGAATTAGATTATTTATTGGTACGTTCTTGTAGGTATATTGTATGATTAATATTTTGAGTTGATGTTATAATTAGTTTTCATGTGTTGATGAATCATTTCATTTAACGATACAATAGTCTCGAAATTGCATCCACAACATCGTTAAAATAACATACACGTTAAAAGCTAAAATGCTTTGCATAAACGGAATGAAAGAAAGGGGATAACAGACAATATATGATAAAATACATGTATAAAAGTTGATTACACTTAGTAATGTAGATGTATAATTTATTGTAACAACAAATTAAGTATAAAATTATTAAAAAAGGGGACTTTTCAAGATGGCATATATGGAACGTTTTTGCCTCTATATCATTTTGCATATATTTGATGCTGAGAGATTCAACACCTAATGGGAATATGGGATGGTTCGGAGAAACAAAAAGGTTATCAAACAACATTCCTCACTGACTGAATAAGTGCGAGGCCCATTAAGAGGCTATCAAATAACCCCTTAGTGTCTAGAATTGAAACTTGATTGCCAACAAGTTAGTTTTCTTTTCTAATGCTTCTTATATGTTAATACTTAATAGTTTGAGGATACAACCGATGTTAGTTCTGCCAAACATAACTCTAGGCTATGTTGCCATGATTCTATTTATTTTTTAGCAATTAGCTTTTAGCGCTAGTGTTTGAAACATTTTATTTGTTTGGCAAGGAGAGTGAAGCGCTTTCGTTTTATTAAAATGATAATACTCAAATAAGCTTTGAAGAATAAGCATTGCTGCTTACTTACTTCTACCGCTATTTTTACCCAGAATGCTAGCAAATAATATTGTGATTTATTATTATTATTATTATTATTATTATTTTTTTTAAATGGAACCTGAGGAGGTAAACATGTCAATTTAGTGACCAATTGCAATAAGAAATTACAATTTACTTGCTGCCTAAGTATTATTCTTTTTTCTTTTTAACCAAATGGTCTTTTTCAAGTTTATGTTTATACATCTGAAGCTGCTTTTCAATCAAACTTTAAGTCGTCATCATGTTACTTTTTCTTTCATCAACTAATTATGGCCACATGACTTTGGAACCCTTATGATTAAGAGCTCTTCGTTCACATTTACGAGTATATCTTTTTAGCCGAGTGTAACGATCATTTTATTCATCATTGATATGTGTTAAATCACATATCTTTTATTTACCAATTTAAGACCAAAAAGACCAAAAACGCTAACAAATGCCAAAGATATACGTGTTTTTGTGTTTTTATGAATGTGCAGGTACGGATATTGAGATAATGGACAACACGAGCACAAGAGATGGAAAGAGTGAATAAAAGCCGAAGCCGGGGAGCAATTTTCATCATGGATTACTATTATGCTCATATTGACAGAATTTACCCTTGAAGAATCAACAGTTGTCATGTTTAGTCCTTGGTAGCATTTTATAAGAATGACGGAATTGGTCCACAAAGTTTACAAAATTACAAATTTGATCCTTGTAATTTAAATCTACCTAAGCTGCCTTTTACAAACCTAAACCTCAAACCCAATAACCCAAAGCCCATTTCCTTTTTACATAACCCGACCCAACCCACGGTTAAAATAAAATAATAAAAACAATAAAAAGTTTTTCCCTCCCCCCAAATTAACCCCGTAACATCCCTTTCCCTTTACCTCAAGAACCCTAATTTACCAAACTCCCAATTTACCCAAAATTACTTCAATTCACCTCAAATACCAATAATCACCTAATCATTGGTTCTTCTAGAAGCTACCCCACGTGCACAGGAGCGTGTCAGATATAATAATTGGTACATTAGGAGCTTCGTAGACACATGGCATCTCGTAATTGGAAGGAACACCTCATTCCCTTAGCCTTGGATTCGTCTGACAAGGACAGAGAAGGTGCATAAGCTCGGATTGCCAACATGTCATTTTGGGAGCCTCTGATTGGTTGTGCCACCTCACATGATCTGATCTAAGGGCTCAAAATGATTAGAAGAAGCACAAAGTTGATCAAGGGCCACGAATTAATCTTCTGGATCCTTCTGAGAGCTCACCTGCTCAGGCTATAAAAGCTCCCTCACTCTCACAGTTTGAAGGTGTTAGTGGTTAGGAGTAGGTTAGTATAATGTAGCTTTTAGTTAGTGTTACTTTGCTAAAGTTTCTACTTAACTGTAATTTCCATTAAATCCTTTGTAATTTCTCAGTAGTATAATACAATTCAGTTAAGCTTTCATAATCTTTCATTCACTGTTTTCTAAAATCTCATTCAAGCCTCGTGATTAGTTTGTAGTGAGTTTATCATTTTGTTTCTGCTTAAGCTTGTTCTCGTGATATTGGTCAACGATAGTTAACGGTTTTCCATGGTGATAATTTTGGGTAACCCTGATGTTGGATCTATGTTTTCTGGTGATATTAAGCCTATCAAAGATAGGCTTGGTTGAAAGCTCACCTTATTTCAGTTAGGGTCGCAATTTGTAAGTCTCATCTTATATTTTAGTTTCTTCTTTCATACAACTGCTTATAGGTTATTACTGTTCTAGTTGATGCTTATTTGTTATTTCCTTGTTTTGCTATTATCATTTAATCCGATTTTTGTTTATTTGTTCAATTTCATTCACTGGATCTCTTATTAGCTTAATGATGCATATTAACTGATCATATAGCATTAGCTTATTTTGTGTTCGAGAATTGTTCAAGTTAGTTTGCATAGGTTCTTTATAGCTTATATTACAGAGTTGCATCATCAGATTAGCTTAAAACACTTAAATATATTGAATTCTAAAAATAGTTAGACAGTAAGGGGTGTTTGGCACTATTGCAGTTTGAGCTATTGAGACCTATTTGGCCATTTGTTCATAATTGATTCAGATTTCACTTGTCATCAGTAGTATGTTTTAAGCAAATCTAGACTGTTTTTAGTAGTTCCATAGCATTTGCATCAATTCTCCAAGTTTCACTTTACTTAACTGTTTTAGCAAGTAGTTAGCTGCATTATCTCTTCAAATAGCATTTAGGGTGTTAGAAATGCTCCAAACAGGATATCAGAGCTAGTTAGGATCTGGTAGTTGAGTTATCTTAAGTCACTTTTCCATTTTGCACCTATTAATACCCACTGCATCAACCCAAGATTGCCATTCTGTCACCTTTTGATCTCATTTTTAGGGTAGCTAAGTAGGATTAATGCCTTGATTCCAATGGGTATAAGCAACTAATGGTGTAGATTTTAGGTTTTTGAATTCATTTTAGACTATTAAACCTGCTTGCTTGCTACTCTTACCTGCAAAAGCATCACCTCTGTCCTGTTCTACCCTTGCATCAGCTCCTTTTTTCTATCCCTATATAAGTTCATTTTGGCTGTTAAATTGCTTCTATGTGATCCTTGGTTGCTCAACTTCATTTATATTAAGTTTTCATGGTTTAAGTTAATAGGTTAGTAGCTCTTAATAGCTATCCTATAGAACCCCCTAGACCTGCTAAAGCTCTGTCCCAACAGCCCCATATCAATAGCTTTAATAAGCTCATATAAGCTTCTCTTAATCTGAAATTTTGTTTACTAGTTAATTGGTTGCTTATATACATGGTTTCATTGATTTCATGCTTTAGCTTTTAGAATTCAATCTTGTGCAAGTGCTTAAAGTAAGCCCTTTTGGACTGTGTTGTTTAGGTACCTATTCAGCTTAAGTTTCTTTTTAATTCCAGATTCTAGCCTGATTATGCTTCTTAATCTGTAGTATTAGCTTGTGTAGGATAGGTTAAGTTCAGTTCTAGTTGATTCCCTACTGTTTTTAGCATGTAGTAAATTTGGCATAAGCTTGTACTAGCTTGTGCCTTTATTAGCTTTTCATTATTATTTGTCCAAGTTAGCTTTAAAAGAGTTTCAATTTTCTTTTTATTTCCCAGTTTAAATCAAGTTTTCACAAGCAAAATTTTTACAAAAAAAGTTGTAGTTTTCATTTCAAAAAAAAAAAAAAAAAAAACATTTTATTTCTTATTAATAGTTTTTAAATCATTTTAAATAAATAAAAAGTGATAAAAAATATTTTTCTTTTTCTCAAAATTTTCTTTTACTAAATAGAATGTAGGAAAATTAATTTCAAGCTTGTAGGATTAGATTCGCTCTTATTTCACTTTTATTTTTGCGCACTTACGTTTTTTTTAATATTAGTTTACGCGTTTTTAGTTTAGATAACGTTTTAGGCTTAGATCTCTTTTCATTATTGTCTCTTGTGCTCTTTCTAATTTCATTTCACTTTCGTAGTTACAATTCACAAAAATTTCACCTATTTTCACGACACGAATCACGAATCGAGAACTAAGATTCCATTCAACTTTCACTGGGAGAACGACCCGGGAAATACTTATCCTAGTATTTCTTCGGTAAAATCACTATACTAAAACGATCACATCAATCATCATCAACTTAACGTCAAATCACTAAACAAGTATAATAAGATCACCAACTTCACTAAATAAAAATACCCTTGTTAAATACAAGCATGCCACGCAATACGATCATACACACATAATTTTTTTTTTTAAATTAATCGTTCTGCACGATGGAGTTGTGCAAAAATCTGGTTAATAACGCGTTGTGATAAGGGTTGTGCATAAGGGACGATGCGTCAAAGGGGGTCTTCACACGTTGAGCCGACACCCACTACACATAGTCTTAGTCAAGTTCACATATTCGTTCCTATGGTCCTTTTTCTTAGTTTGAAAAAATGGAGTTAATGTTATTCTTTCGGGTCGATGGGGACACTGCCTTGATAGCTTTGATTTTGCTTAAAAAACTAATAACGTCTATGTCGTGTCTTTCAACAAAAATAACAGTTATGTCGTGGAAGGTTCAAACAAGAACGAAAAGAAATTTGAGAATCACGAAAACTAACATAGACCCTTAGATCAAATAGGATAAAAGTAAAGATCACATGTGATTTTTTATGCATACGCGCTTATATGTGATATTTTGATATTTACATGTGAAGTCATGAATCTCTAGTACGTTTCTGAAAGACAAGTATACCTAACTATATTGAGTTAGTTAAGCAATTGTTTTGTTGACTAAATACAACATTTGTTTTGTAACATAGCATTGAATAACCGTATAAGCTCAAAATCCTTAGTATCTTAAACCAATTAAACCACCATCAAATGGCTCAGTGAGGTCATTGGTTTTCTCACAAATGGTCAGAGACAAATGGTTAGAGGTTCAAACCTCGCTAGGTGTGTATATTTGAGAGTGGCCATAGAATAGTTAAAAATATTAAACACTTTTCCTAAAGTGTTTGCAAAATACCAAAAATATAATAAACATCCTCGGTCTTCCGTTGAAGGAGGGCGGTTGTAAACCAAATAAGTTCAAAAGCAAAAAGAGATCGTGAAATTATTCGTTTTCGGATTACTTTAATTCTACAACCAACTCTTTTGTTGCACGTAGATTTGAAGGAAACGATTTCGGGTGACGAATCGATCACAAAAAAAAATAACAAAACATAAGAAAAATACAAAAATATTGTGATTTTTAAAGTTTTCTTAAATATAAAAACCAAAAATATTTTTCGTTTCCAAATTTGTTTTTCATCTTTCTAATTACAAAAAACCCAAAAATATTTTCGTTTTCAAAATTTGTTTTCACTTTTATTTCACTTTACTTTTATCTTAAATCGTTTTCACGTCATAAAAAGCAAAAATATTCGTCTTATCCTCTTATCCGTTTAATTCTCTTCTCTAATCCTCTAAATCAATAATTCTTTCTCTATCTCCTCTTATGTTTAATTCTTATGGATCCAATTTGTGTTAATTGTGGAGAACCATTCTTCGAAGGTTTGTGTGTTTGGTGTACATGTGAACAATGTGGTAGTGATATTCATGACGGCGTTTGTTGGTTTTGTAATTCTCCCGAATATGTTCAAAAATCGTTTAACAATTTTTCAAACGTTCCCGATTATTATCCGACACCACCACCACATTCGTTCATTTGTTTTAATTGTGGAAATCCATCCGACGAAGGATTACCTTGTGGACAATGTTTTTGTAACCAATGTGGATATGTTAATTGTATATGTTACGTCCCGAGTGCTGAAACGTTTTATGCTTGTGATACGAATTTTGATAATCATCCTCAAAACGATTTTAATCATCCTTTTCAAAACTCGTATGAGCAAGTACCGTATTACAATGGTGATTCTTTTCAAAGTTCGTCGAATTTTCAAATGTTGGATGAAGTTGTGGAGGAACTGAAATCTTTAAGTGAAATGCTACAAAAGTTTACGGATAATCGTGTTACTCATACTCCCGATCCTCGTGAGAAATCTATTGCAGAGTTACTTGCTGAAGAGAGAGCGTCTAATCCTTTTAAGAATTTTAATTACTACGATTACGACGATGATGAGAAAATTACGATTGTTCTTAATCCTCACAAAGCTTCTATTGTTTCTCCCGTAGAACCCGAGGACTCTCTAACAATGGGGGACGAGCATCTTAACACTACTCCGGCAACGGAATCTGACTTATTCAATAAGTCTAGTGTTGAGAACCTCGTCCCAATCCCAAGTGAGTCCGGGGAAAATTCTAACGGTGAAGTTGTTCAAAATTCTCCTCTTGATATATCCGAAGATAATCCCGACTCTTCCCATCCTTCTCTCACATCGTTTGAGGGAAGTGATTCCGTTTTGGATGAGGTCGATACTTTTCTTGCTAATACTGATTCTTTTCCGATTAATATCGATGATACTTATTTTGATCCAGAGGGGGATATTCTTTTCCTTGAAAGGTTACTGAATGAAGACTCGTCATCTTCCCCCCCTCAAATGAGTAATGAAGTTTTTGATGAAACTGATGATGATACGCTTCCGGATGAGGATGTTCCAAATGAAAACACCACTATTCATTTGAACCTTCTCGTTGATACGAATGATATTCTGATTGATGATAATCCCATTGAAAGTGATGATGCTGAAAGTTATTCCGATTCACACAATGAGTATACTACAAGTGATGACGGCTCTTGTGGAGATATCGATGATGTTGAGGAATCGCGTTTCGATTATGAGTTTGAAGAGACGAAGGATTTTGACCTTGATGATGATGAGATTGAAGAAGATTTACTCCGTGAAAAATTATCCAATATCTATCTTCTTATTTCAAAAATCGAAGCTTTAAAAAATCCAACTCCGTCTTCTGATTCTATGATTCCTTTTTCATTTCCTATCCCCGTTATGGATAGTGATTACTTACCCGAGCTTGAGATTTTTCGATTTGAAGAGACTAGTAGTGGAAATCCCACTATTCATGCTGATTTCTCTCTTCCGGATTACGAGTGCTTTAATTTTGAGATTGATTCTTTACCTATTTCCGATAATCCGTCTCTTGACCCTCTTTTAGAGGATGTCGATTTATTTCTTGCTACGGATGACTCGATACCACCGGGTATTGAGAATGATGAGGATGATTCATTTCTTTTTGATCTTCCATCTCCTCGTCCGCCCGCGAAACCACCGGATGAAGATTTTGAGTTTGATACGAATGATGTTATCTTTGGTATGGTGGATGAGACTTTTGATCATGATGATCTGGTGCTTAAAATTTTACCCGCCCAACCCACCCTTGATTCAGAATTAGACTTTATCATCCGTGTGTTTCACCCATTCTTTACTTATCCCCTCATTTCTCCATCTTTCCACTCCACCGGGAGTGAAGATACCATTTTTGACCCTGGCATCTCCGTTTATGCTGGGTGTCCGTCTCATTTGCTCCCCCAAGATTAAGTAAATTCGGGGCGAGTCTAAGCTATACGACTCGTTACAAAACAAGCGCTTCGTGGGAGGCAACCCATGCTTATCCTTTCTATTTTTCTTTCTAACCTCTAATGTGACGTGAGGAGGGGCGACCTCTTCCAATCTTGTGTTTCGTGGTTGTTTGTGTTGTTTGTCCAGGAATTTCCCGATTAATGAAGACTCTCGTGCTCGTTGTTTGTCTCATCTCCACTCGAGTCTCATTCTTCATGCTTTTGGAAGTTCGTATATTATATCCTAAATCTTATCGACTAACGTATCTTTGGCATAATTAATAAACGGCCCTAGATTTTTGTTAGGATTACCCTTACCTTTTCAAACATTGAGGACAATGTTTCGTTTTAGTTTGGGGGGGTCAATCTTCGATTTGATTTGACTTGCACTTTCATTGTGTCGTTACTCATGCAACCTCGTTTTTCCTCAAAAATATCAAAAATTAAGATTTTTGAAAAATTTTGAAAAATTTCAAAAGAATAAATGTTGAAAAGTTGTGAAAAATAGAATAAAGTTTGAATAAGTGTTTTGACACCGTGTCGACTTTCTTGTTGGCGAGAGTAGGAATAATATTTTGACTTGATCGGGCGTGTTGAGCCCTAGCTTGTTCCCTTAACCAATGATGATCACATAAGCTTGTGCTAGTTTTGTACACAAGGAGCTATAAAACGCGAATTCTTCTTTTAGAATCTGCAAGTTCCCGTACATTACTTTATATATGCGCAGCTTAAAAGCTTTCGCTAGTCTTTTACAAAAGAAGCTATAAAATGCGAATTCTTTTATTAGAGTTTGCAAGTTTCCGTATTTGACTTTAAATATGCGTGGCTTGATTATCGGCTAAGTATTCGCGAGTACTCATTATTTGAGAACTTTAAAAAGGCGAAGAGCGAGAAATGATAGTGTTTATTTAGAAGTTAGATGCCATACGTGGAGTAGTGGTTCTCTTTAAAGCTCATCGAAGGTACTTGTGGCTTTTTGTTCCCATCAGCTTGTTTCACCCCATATCTTGTGTATAATAATTAAAGATGTCTCGATTTTGACGAAATTTAGTTCTTTATCTTCTTAAGAGAATTTTTGTTTGAAAAATTGGGTACACATCAAGGATACACGCAATAGTATTGAGTTATATTGTATTGTATTTCGTTGTATTGAGTTGTACGAATGTGGTTTCGGAGCTACCCTAAAGCCCGGTATTCATAAGAGCTAAAGTACTTTGAGACTTCGGATTGAGATCGGACCTTGGATCCTACATTCTAACCCTAGCAGTTGGCGGTAGGTCTTGGATTGAAACCGTGAAGGTTCGGAGTTGAGAAGTTACTAAGGCAAGAGAAAGGAAAAAAAATGAGAAAAAGTATCAAGAAAAAGTATGAAAAAAGTGAAAAAGTGAAAAATCAAAAGAAAGAATAAGGATGTATTATTGAGATTTATGGATTATGAGCCTAAGTGTTAAGACTAAAGTTGGTAGCACGTGAGGTGCATGCGAATGATCCTAGATCGGGCGCATGAGGTGCACGTGAAGGTACTCTCCAACTTATGTCTATTTTGATGAATTCCATAGTCTTTGTATGTATGTATCCAATATCCTTGATGTGGACCTCATTTTTCGTGCAAACCTTCTTAAGAGAAGATGACTAACTACTTAGCGTTAGAATTCTTGGTATCTTTATCGGACTAATTCATATTGAAACGAGAATATATGAAGCAATTCATTTATCTCACAAAAATAAAATAATTAGATACACTAAGATTTGGGAACAAGGGGTTTTTACACAAGTAACTACGATGAGTAGTTTTGGCATCTAACTTGTAAATAAACGGTGATCTCGTTTATAAGCTTAGTTTGGGGACTCGTGAAAAATCAAGGATGACGAATTTTATCCGTATGGTCACTATTCTATGAATTGTGTTTCTACTCTATGAACCTTATAATTATCGCAAGATAATGAAAAGTCGATACACCGTCACGTGAATAAGTTGTGAAAAGTTCGAAAGTTATAAGTGTAATAAATGGTGGAACATAGAAATTGGTAAAACGGGGCGTTTAAGGGAATAAATGGTTTCGTATCTCTTTCGAACATTTTGCTACTTTTCAAAGTTAAGTAAAAAGAGTTATGAAATTATTTATCTCTAAAGCGTGATTGAGTCCCATTGCGTGAGGACACGACAATATCTTAGTTTGGGGGATTTTGATATGTGTTAAATCACATATCTTTTATTTACCAATTTAAGACCAAAAAGACCAAAAACGCTAACAAATGCAAAATATACTGTGTTTTTGTGTTTTTGATGAATGTGCAGGGTACGGAGATGTGAGATAATGGACAACCGAGCACAAGAGATGGGAAGAGAGTGAATAAAGCGAAGCCGGAGAATCACCGAGGAGGATGTGATTGATGGTCATAGGTGTGAGGAGAATAAGTTACCCTTGAAGATCAACAGTTGTCATGTTATGTCCATTCTTGGTAATGCATTTTACGTAAGTAGATAAGATGTGATGGTCCACAAAGTAGTAAATAATGTTTTTCTACTTTATTTTAATATTAATTCTAAACAGGAAAATTTGAAATCCTAATGTAATGTTGATATGTTGTATAGAATATTTAAGTAAAAATCTGACCTAAGCTCCTTTTACAAACACTAAACCTCAAATCCCGGATAACCAAAAGGCCCACTTTCCGTTTTTACATAACCCGACCCAAACCCGACGGTTAAAAATAAAATAATAACAAACAATTATAAAATTTTCAAACCTATTCCCCCCAATCACTTCAACACTACGTAACATTCCTTTATTCCTATTACCAATGATACCACTAATAATATACCTCAAAGATCCCAAGGATTTATCCGCAAAAATCTACATAATCAATTCA